>PVHY01016088.1:0-34557 GCA_004024945.1 Uropsilus gracilis | reverse complement strand
GCTTTCGTTCTACTAACATTTATGTGTTTATTTTTTTGGCTAGTTTTTATTTTTTTTAAATTTATTTATATATAAATGTCACATCATTGCAATCCCAGGGATTTCCCCCCCACCCACCCACTCTTCCCCTTTCCCTCCTGCCCATAGTTGTGTGCTTCAGTTTGGTGCTTAGCTTGTTTTGTCTTTTCCTCACGGCTTTTGTTTACTTTTTACTTTTTTTTCATTATGTCCCATATATTAGTGAAACCATTTGACTTCTGTCTTTCTCTTTTTGACTTGCTTCTGCTAGTATGATTCCTTCTAAGTTCATGCATGTTGTCATAAAGTCGTCGAATTTGTCATTCTTAATTGATAAGTAATATTCCATCGTGTATATATACCACTTTTTTTTTCATCCAGTCATCTGTTTTGGGGTACTTAGGTTGCTTCCATGTCCTTGCAATTATAAATAGTTCTGCGGTAAACATCCGAGCACAGGTATCCTCCTTTGTACCCACATTGAGGTCTCTTTTGGGTAGATTCCCAAGAGAGCAATTGCTGGGTCAAATGGTAGTTCCATTTCCATTAATTTGAGGGTCCTCCACACACCTTTCCATAGATGTTGGACTAGTTTACATTCCCACCAGCAATGTAGTAGTGTTCCTTTCTCTCCACATCCTCGGCAGCAATTCTTGTTGCCCGTTCTTTGGATGTGGGCCATTCTTCCTGGTGTAAGATGGTATCTCATTGTGGCTTTGATTTGCATTTCCCTTATTGCTAGTGACGTTGTGCAATTTTTCATGTGTCTGTTGGTCATTTGTATTTCCTCTTTGGAGAAGTGTCTTTTTAGTTCTCCCCATTTTTTTATTGGGCTTTTTATTTTGCTTTTGTTTAGTTTTGTGAGTTCCTTGTGGATCTTCATTATTAAACCCTTATCACTATTGTGGAGGGCAAATTTTTTTTCCCATTCGGTTGGGCTTCTTTTAGTTTTATCTGTTGTCTCTTTTGCTGTACAGAAGCTTTTTAGTTTGATGTAGTCCCATCTGTTTATTTTTTTGCCATCTGTAGATGCTTCCAGAAAGGGATTTCTGAATTGTAATTCCTGGAGGGTTTTACCCAAGTTTTCCTCTATGTATATTATGGTTTCAGGTCTGACCTCTAAGTCTTTTATCCATTTTGAGTTGATTTCCATTTGAGTTGAGTGAGGGAGTTGTCTTGGTCCATTTTTTTGCATGTCTTAGTCCAATTTTCCCAGCACCATTTATTTAAGAGGCTATCTTTGTTCCAACGTAAGTTTTTCACTCCTTTGTCAAAGATTAGTTGACTATATATGTGTGGTTTTATTTCAGGGCACTCAATTCTGCTCCATTGGTCTGATTGTCTGTTTTTGTACCAGTACCAAGTTGTTTTAATTATTATGGCTTTGTAGTATAGTTTGAAGTTTGGAATTGTAATACCTCTGTTCTCTTTTTTTCTGGTCAGGAGGTTTTCTGATATTCAAGGCCTTTTGTTATTCCATATGAATTTCATTAATCTTTGTTCTATCTCTTTAAAAAATGTCATTGGGATTTTTATTGGGATTGCATTGAATCTGTAGACTGCCTTTGGTAGGATGGTCATTTTGATAATATTAATCTATTGCGAAAGAAGGAAAATTGCCAAACACATTCTATGAAGCAAACATCACATTCATACCAAAACCAAATAAGGACAGCTCCAAGAAAGAAAACTATAGACCAATTTCCTTAACGAAAATGGATGCAAAAATCTTAAACAAAATCCTGGCAAACCTTCTCAATTTTTTGAAAGATTTTTAACATTACCAGTGTTAGTTCCTCTTTGAATGTTTGGTAGAATTCATTTGTGAAACCATCTGGACCTGGGCTCTTGTTTTTAGGAAGAGTTCTGATGATTGCCTCAATTTCACTGCTTGTTATTGACCTGTTATTGACCTGTTCTATTTCTTTTTTGTTCAATTTTTGATGACTGTATTGTTCTAGGATTTGTCCATCTCTTCCAGGTTGCTGTGTTTCTTTGCGTATAGATGTTTGTAGTAGTCTGTAATTATCTTTTGGATTTCTGCTGGGTCTGTTGTAATATCTCCCTCTTCATTTATGATCCTGTTTATTTGAGTTTTCTCTCTTCATTTCTTTGTAAGCCTTTTATCAATTTTATTTATTTTTTCAAAGAACCAGCTTTTGGTTTTGTTTATCTTCTAGATGGTCTTTTTAGTTTCTACTTCATTTATCTCTGCTTTTATTTTTGTTATTTCTTGTCTTCTGCTGGGTTTTGGATATTTTTGTTGCTCTTTTTCTACATCCTCAAGTTGGGAGATTAGAGTTTTTCTTTGGACTGTTTCAATTCTTTTTATTTGGGCTTGAATTGCTATGAATGTTCCTCTTAATATTGCTTTTTCTGCATCCCACACATTTTGGAATGTTGTGTCATCTTTGTTGTTTGTCTCCATGTATGTTTTAATATCTTGTTTGATTTCCTCTTTTACCCAGTGATGTTCCAAAAGCCTGTTGTTCAGTCTCCATGTAGTGTTTATTCTTATTTTCTTTTCATTGTTGATTTCTAATTTGATGCCTTTATGATCGGAGAAAAAGTTGGTATTATTTTAATCTTTGTGTATTTGTTCAGGTTTGTCTTGTGGCCTAATATATGATCAGTTTTGGAGAATGAACTGTGTACATTTGAAAAGAAAGTGTGTTCTTTTCCTTGGGGGTACACTGGCCTGCATATATCTATTAGGTCCATTTGGTCTATCTCTTCCTTTAAAGCTTTTGTGTCTTTGTGTAGTTTCTGTTCTGTGATCTGTCTTTTGGTGAGAGTGGCATGTTAAAATCTCCTACCACATATGTATTCTCACCAATAGTTGATTTCAGTTTTACCAGTAGTTGTTTTATGAATTTTGGTGCTCCCTCGTTAGGTGTGTATCTGTTGATTATTGTTATGTCTTTTTGGTGGACTGACCCTTTAAACATTAGGTAGTGGCCGTCTTTATCTTTTGTCACTTTTCTTAATTTGAAGTCTTCTCTATCTGATATAAAAATGGCAACCCCTGCATTTCTGTTTGGGCCATTTGCTTGTAATGTCATTTTCCAGCCCTGCACCGTCAGTCTATGCTTATCCTTAGAGATCAGATGTGTTTCTTGGAGGCAGCAGAATGTTGGGTTCTGTTTTCTGATCCAGACTGCAACTCTATGTCTTTTGATTGCTGAGTTTAGACCATTGACATTTAGGGTGATTTTTGATGCTTGAGATTCTAACAGTTTCCTGGTGGTCATTTTGGGGTTTTGATTTGGTTTCTTTTCTTGTTTTATTTGTTCTTCTTATGGCTTTGATCTTCAGGCCTCCTGCAACATTTCCTGGAGTGGGGGTTTAGTGGTAAATTTCTGGAGTCTTTGCTTGTCAGAGAAGGTTCTAATTTTTCTTTCATAAGAGGAAGGATAGCTTTGCAGGGTAGAGTTTCCTTGGTTGGCACTTTTTTTCTTGGAGTTTTTTTGTAGATGTGACTGTTTCTCCTTGACTGGAGGGTCTCTTCAGAGAAATCAGAGGTCAGTCTAATGAATTTTCCTTTGTAGGGTATCTGTTTTTTTTTTTCTCTAACCATTCTTGTTATTTTTTCCTTATTTTGGGTTATTGGCAGTTTTACGATGATGTGTCTCACAGTGGCTTTTCTTTCATTATAGTAATTTGGTGTCCTTTTTGCTTCCTGTATGTCTATTTTCACTTATTTCTTCAGATTTGAGAAATTCTCTATTATTATATTAAAAAGTCTTTCAGTTCCCATGATTCTCTCTTCTCCTGGGATACCTATTACTCTGTTTCTTTTCTTTAAGGAATCTGACATGTGTCTGAGCTTTTCTTCAGTCTTCTTACATTGTCTCTTTTTCTTTCTTCGTCCTCTCTATTCCTGTATCCTCAAGTGTGCTGATTTGTTCTTCTATTTCATCTAATCTGCTTCCACGGATTTTCCCTGCATTTTTGAGCTCATCTATTGAAACTCTTAAATCCTGGGTCTCCTTCAATTTCAATTTTAGGGATTCATTTTCATTCTTTAGTTCATTGATTAGATTATACATATTGATGCTTTCTTTTTTATATTTTCTTCTCTTAGTGCATTAAATGCTTCTAACATTCCATTGTCCTTTGTTTCTGATTCTTCTCTTATCTGTTGGAGTGCTTTTATCATGTTGACTTTGGAATTTTTGTCTGAGATACATGTCATTTCTTCAATGTCTTCCTTGGTGTTTTCTGGAGATTGTATTTTCTTTGGTGGTGATGGATTATTTCCTGTAGGGCTTGCTTGCATATCTACAGTTTTTCTCCTTACTGCATTTTGCTTTCTGACTTGTTCTACATATTGATAAACCATGGCTCTGGTGTTTGTCGGCATGTTGATAGTAATGTTTTCCAGATTGTGAGTAGATCTATAGTTTAGTTTACTAATTTGTGCAGGTGCCAGTGACTTCTGGCATCTCACCTGGGTGGGGAAGGATAGGCAGCTCTCTGGTTCTGCTGTGGTGGGCACGCAAGGAAGGAAACCTCCCAGAGGCCTGTGCTGGCACCAGTGACTTCTGGCATCTCACGGGGTGGGGGGGGGAGGAGTAGGGCAGGTGGGTTCCCTCAGGAACCTGGGTGAAGTGGGCAGCTCTCCAGTTCTGCTGCGGCAAGGAAGGGACCCTCCCAAAGGCCTGGTGCTGGTGCCAGTCCTCCATGGTTCCATCTTTGACCCTCTTTTCCTCTCATTATTTCAAGGATGTCATCTTACCTTATACCCTAAAGAATCTGAACTATGTAAATTTAGATTCTGATTAAGATTCTCTGTGCCTGTATATTAAAATTCTCACTTGGGCAAGTGGATGACACACAAGCACACTCTTTCAATCAACATATAATTAATGATCACTGTGTATCCAATTCTGTTGTAGCACAAACAAAACTCTGTCTTCATGAAGCATATATCCTAGTGATGGGAGACAAAATGTACATATATTTGTGTGTATGTGTAGGTGTATGTAAAACATGGTATATTGTAAACTGTCCAAAGCAATAAATGGAAATGCTCAGGTATACAGTATTCAGGGATACAACTGAATATAGAGAGCTAGGGCAGATTTCACCTCACACAGTATTTTAGCAAGAACTTGAAAGAGGTAAGAAAATAAGTCATTGATATATATTGTGAAGAGCACTTTAGGCAGAGAAAATAGCAAATACAAATTTACTGAATGAATATTACATCAGGTATGTAGAAGACTCAGTAAGTGTAGTTGGAGCAGAGTCATGGGAAGATGAGATCAAACAGGGTCTTTAGGTCACAGTGAGGATTTTGACATTTACATTTTATAGGTCTTATGGGAGGATTTGGGGCAGAAGGATATATCATCAACTCCTTATATTTTAATTGGTTGCTGATTTGAGAATAGACTAAGGAGGGAAGTGGAGATAATAAACATGTTTGTGATGGTCACAAAGAAGGTGGACTGCGTCTAGTATTAGCAGTGGAGAAGATGAGTGGTACTCAAATATTGGTCGTAGTCTGCTAACAGAGTCAACATGATTTTCCAACAGATTAAATGTGAAGTTGTTATTTCTTGAATTGGAGAAGACTACTAGAGAAACAAGTTTAGGGGTTAAGAGAACTTTGGTTTTGGACATATTATATGAAGTTTGGATTCCAATTAAGAGTTTTCTGCTTGATAAATGAGGTGGGAATTCATTAGACCTTCAGTTAATAGGTGATATCTATTCATGGCTCTACTCTCATGACTTCATGGGAATTACTGAAAGGTCTGTTTGTCTTGGCACCCTCCTGAAATGGAAAGGAAAAAGGAAAGAAAAAGAAGGATTACCAGAGAGACTGTGACTTCACAGTCACTCTTGCATAGATCTGCACTTAGGATAACCTAAGAGGACCAAATGCTTTCAAATCTTAATGAAGCTTTGACATAATCCTGTTGAAAAAGCCCTTAACAAGATGACAGCAAACTCAAAACCTGCCTGGATGAGGACACATCCATTGTAGGCTTCAAGAAATAGTTACACATAATTTTTCAAGGGTAAGACTTAGCAAGTTGTCAAAGGCACATACAGAAAAACAAGACAGTTTGAACATGAACAGAATTATTACAACCAAGCATAAATGATCCACAAAGACTTCAGATGCTTGGAATTAAAGACAAGATTTTAAAGCTACTGTGTTAAACATGTTTAAATAAAAAGACAATGAATTTGAAAATATGTTCAATGAATATAACTATTAAAAAAGACAACATATTTGAAAGAAATAGTAACTGAAATTAAAACTCAATGGATAAATTTGACAGCTAACTGAACCAACCAGAGGGGGACATCAGTGAAATAAAAGATCAAGAGCAGAAATTTTCTGGAAAGTAAGCACTAGAGAGAAAAAGCTTGAAGGTACAGAAGAGAAGTACAGAAATATAGAAGGCATAGTAAAAAGTCTAATACACATTTAGAATCTGAGCCCAAGCAATATTAGCCCAAGAGATTAGGACTGGAAATTTTCGAGAGCTAATAAAAACACGTAACCAATAGGTTCATGAATCTCAAGAAAATAAATCTACACCAAGGAACATCATTTTTAAAAAGACTAAAAAAAAACTTTAAGAAAATAAGATAACAAGAAAATCTTAAAATTGAAAAATGACAGAATAACTTCAGAGGTACAATGTGAGGTGGTGCCTGATTCTTAGTAGCTACAAGGAAAACCAAGATAGGAACAATATATTCAAAAAAATGAAAGAAGTTGTTGTCAACCTAGGTTTTTACATCTAACGTCTTACAAATAAAGAAGATGAAGTATAAATACATTTACAGACAAAATAAGAATTTGTCTTTTAAAGACTTTCTCAAAAGACATTCTAAAAGCAGAAAGAATGTAAAATCAAACAGAAGATCTGAGAAGCAATAACAATAAGGAGAGGAGAAAGTGATAAGCATGTGAATAATGCAAACAAAAAGCAAAATTACAAGACAGTAAAACAAAGTCTCATTCTTAAAAATAAAGAAAAAGAAAGGTAGATACTTAAACAGCAAATCAGCAATAAATTTATCAGTTAGGAGAAAGATGAAAAACATTAAAATATTCAAAGGCCATTGGCAATATAAGATGGGAGCAAAGAATTTGCTTGATTTTTATTATCTACATTTGCAGGATGTGCTGTCTAGAGTAACTACTAGAACATAGAAATTGAGTGCAGTATAAAGCCAGTAACAAATACAAGGGAAAAAAACCAATTTCTTCAAAAGAATATGAAGAAAGTTACATATATCTCTGGTTAGTAGACAGTGAGGAAATGGCGATTCAGAGATCTGTGTAAAAGATGGTATAAAGTAGTCATCTCCCAGAGCAGAAGATGGAGTATCAATGTAGTTATAGAAATAGAAGGACAAAGACATAACATGAGATATACACTATATCTGCAGGGCAGCATTAAGAACTCAGTGGAAGCTCATGATCATGATTTTAAAGTAAAACCAGGATTGTATGATTTTCTAAGTCAAATCCAGCAGCATAGGTGTAGGTGGGTGAGGGCAGATAGAGAGGTTCAACAAGGATTTAACATAGTTAACACTTTCACAGATCAGTAGTGGGTATGTGCCAGAGTCATTATCATGATGGATATCATGACATTTTAGCCAGTTAAGGAAGAGGATGAGTAAATGGGGACTAGCTTAACAACAATTAACAACGCATCGTTGATTCATCTGGAGTCTGCATCTGGGTAGCAGAGAGTATGAGCTACGAAGAAAGGGCACAGGATCAGAGAGAGAGCTTAAAAGTACAATAATAAAGACTCACAGGTATTGATAATAACAAAGAGCAGAGTAGGATTGCAAGAAGGAATAATTCCTACAGAATGATGAACACCATAAGTGGAGGAGACACGGTCAAGGAGTTAAGGGGCCCGGGTCAGGTATGTAGCTACTTCATGACACACCTTGCATCACTTGATGGCAGGGACAGTACTAGAGAGAGTAACAGTGAATCTGGAACTGAAATTTTCAGGGAAAGATAAACTGTGATCTGAGGGGGTAAGAACATTGCAATAACAAGAGGAGTATGAGGTTAGATAGACATTTTTGGGGAGTAGGGCAATAAGAACCAGAGAGGGTATGTATGTTCCTCCATTCCAGGCCCAGGAGTTCAATTTGAGAAGTGGGCAGGAAAAACCACATGTGGGTCTCCATCAGGGTAAGGTAGGGAAGGGAACATTCAGAGAAGTTGAATTTGTAAAGAATTTTGTGGATGAACCCAGGTATACTGGAAAGGTTTCAGGAGTGGAGAAAGTAAGGAGCTAGGGTCAGAATCTCACCATGCAGAGCCCTTCGTGGATCAGTCTCAGGGTGAGCTCAGACCTGGGATCCTGGAGCCTGAGGTGAATCTAGAAAATGGGTCACAGTCAGGCCTGGCAGAACCCAGGGAGATGGTACTGATGAAGTAGTGGACTGTCATGACAGGGAAATTGTTGGGAGTCCCTCCAAAAGCATGAAGAATTCTAGCAGTCCTACTGAGGTTCTTCACTGAGAATGAATCTGGGATTGATGGCTGTCCAAAACTAGGACAGAGGTACCTGGAAGAGTTATTAAAGAAGTACTAACAGGTACCCATTGGAGAGATTATGTAAAATAAGAGGTAAGAGAAGGTTGAAATTCTAGGAAAAGGAAGGGTCATGAGGGCATTGTGGGAAAACCACATGGGGACTCCATCAAAGGAGAGCACTAGCTGTAAGCAAGAAGTCAGACTCAGAATCATTTCTAGGTTGAATGAGGTGAAAGCTATTGACATTTTTGTATATGGCCCAAAAGACTGATTATTAGCTTTGATAAGAGATATTTTAGTCCTACCTGATCTCCCCATTCATTAATCACAGGCATATTAATATCATCAATAAATACAGTCATTTTTCTGCCTCCTGGTGGTCCATAGGTGCTTCCCATTCGCTTATCCACATAGCTTTCGATTGTTCTCTAGAGAAAAGGAAATGGTTTATCTGATGCATTAGGTATCAGACCATGTTTCTAAAAACTATGAGGATGCTTTTCAGGGTACAATATAATAACATTTATTTAATGTGTCTATATACTTATTGTAATGTATATTGTAAATATTAAAAAATTATTAAAATAACCATTTTTATTAAAGTAGATACATTCCAAAGGTCAGCTTTAGCTTCAGTTTCGGGCCTAAATATGCAATTTGGATTTGGTTCCAACCTCAGTTTTAGAAAGCCTAAGTAGCTGAATATGAACTGCAGCACCATTTCTTTTGAGCTGCAGATGTATGCATATTTTATTGTAACCACCACTTAAAATATTCAGTGCTAATTATTACAAAAAATGATGACTGTTACCTGAAACATCATTGGTTCTGTAGCAGATGAAAAGTTTAGACATTTAGATAAATGTACTTCAGGGTCATATTTTTTCAAATAGGCTTTAATCATTACAGTTTTTGCAGTTCCCTGCTCGCCTATAAGCAACACAGCCTGCAATCATAAGATAACAATGTTGAAAGGTATTATAGCATATTTAATTTTAAGTATCTCATAGTCTACTAGTCATTCTTTAATTCTCCAACTCCTCCAAATATAGCTAAATTTTAATGACTTTTTACAATTAGAATTACATCAAAATAAATCTTAGTTTCATGAAAAACTTAAATGTGAAACTTACACTGTAAGTGCTAGGGAAAAAAGGGGAATATTCACATTACCATAGGAGGATTCAAGAACTTTAAAAGCAGACATTCTTCTTAGTGAGATGAGAGCAGCATTTGGAAAGACTATTGTCTTTACATGCTGGCACCTGGGTTCATTTGCCAAACATGTTTCCCCTGACATTACCAGCAATGATTTGAGCTGAATTTTTTCTTTTCTTTTCCTTTTTTTTAATTTAATTTTTCTATTTGTAGTGTGTGAAAAGGGATATGTTCTTCCCATGGCTTGTGATCATTTCAGAAAACATTAAACTTACCTTATTTTGCTTTGCAATGGTGTCTATCAAAAAATTTGTTCTGACATTGTCAACATTTGGAACCAAAATTGATGCATATTCTGGAATACTATCTGTTGGATAATAGTATGGCTGAAGCTTATTATTCCAGTGTTCCCAATCACCTATACAAAAAGTAAAAATTAATCTTAGTAAATCTGTACTCTTGGAAAATTATCTCAAAATACAAAATACAAAAATGCAAGGGGCTAGAACAATCAGTAGACCCACATAAACATTTAAACATTTTCAGAAAGCATGGCAAAAACATCTGCTTATCCACTGCATGTCACATTTGATAATTTAAATTCATTTCATCTGTTTATAAGGTTAGGTTTCAAATTACTAAATCATCTAGAGAGTTCTGGAGTGGAATTTCAGAAAATGGAGTAAGGATCAGCTAATGGTAAAACCAATGATGTGATTAGTACTTGTTAGGAAAGCTACATCAACTGAAAGAATGGGAAAGACAAAGAAAAAGGATAACTAAGTCCTGATCATAGGATGTTTGTGATGAGAAAGAAGAAAAGAGATCTGGACCTAAAACTGGTGTAATAAAGTATTCAGTCTCCTCACTTACAGTAACTACTAATGTGCTGACCCACATTATTGTTATAATAACTGCTATTACCAAGTATCAGTAATTAAAAACACTCGAGTTGGTATGTTAGCATGTCTGGAATGCCTCTTGTGACCTGTGATGCGCTAGGCAAATTTATTCAGAGCTGTTCAGATTGCTGCCATTTAAGTTGAATTGTTGCTGTGGTTGAGTTGAGCTGCTGAGTGTAACTGCCATTTTAAAGATCTTCAAAAACATTACACTATGATTTGGGATTGTCCCCCAAAAGTTATTGTGCACATAGAAATGCATGGTAAGAAAGCAGAGGAGCACACATTTGATAGCAGCAAAGCAAACATTTACCATTGAAATATAATCTCAGCTTCAGGTTTCCTTGCAAAATAGTTAAGTCATATGACAAACATTCACTTCATTTTTTTTTTTTTAGAAAATCATCAAACTGTTTTCCAAAGTAGCTATACCAGTTGTTCAAAGATATATGAGTTCCAGTTGTTCCACATACTTGCCAATTTTTGGTATTACTAATGTTTTTAATGACTGCTCCACTAGTGGCTGTGCAATCATATCCCATGGTGGCTTTAATTTGCATTTTGCCAGCGATCAGTGATGCTGCAAATTTTTTCATGAGCTTTTTCACTATTCCTATATATCCTTTTTGATAAAGCATCTATATTGTCTATTATTATTATTTTTAATTTGGGCTGGTTGCCTGCTTGTAATTATTGAAATTCAAGAGTTATTCTGTATTCTGGATAAAATCCTCTTACCATATATGTATTTTTTGTATATATGTATTTTTTTTGTATATATGGAATTTTTACTTTCTTGACAGTGACAGTTAAATAGCAAAAGACTTAAATTTTTATGAAGCTCAAGTTAACAATTCTTTCTTATATAGTTTGTCCCTTTATTAAATGTTTCTGGTCTTGGGAAGATAGCTTTTTTTGTAAATTCTCATTCCTAATTTACTGAGAGTTGCATCATGAGAGACTATCAAATATTGTTTCATATTTTTCTGCTTCTATTTAGATGACTTTGATTTGTTTGGTTTCTTATCTGTTAATTATTTTTTTTTCTTAAATGTTAGCCCAACTTCCATTCCTATAATAAATACCCACTTGAATCTAATATATTGGTCTTCTTAAATACTATTGGATGTCAAAATTTTAAGAAAATTGTATGACTCTTCCTATGAGGTACTGATCTCCAGTTCTGTAATACAGTCTCCATTTTTTCTAAAGTTATATTGAAATATAACATTATTAGTTTCAAGTGTACAACATAATGTATATATTGCAAAATGTTCACAATACATGGTTACAAAATGCTTTTTTCTTATGAGGAGAACTTGTAAGATTACTCTCTTAGTAAGTGTGAAAACCCATTACAGTATTATTAACTATAGTCAACACATTATATACAACATCCCAAGGTCTTATTTTATAACTGAAAGTTTTTACTTTTTGACCACATTCACTCATGTATACTACTCCCGCCTCTGATCTGTTTTCTGGGTCTACAAGTTTGGTTGTTTTTTAGATTCCACATAAAGTGAGATCACATGCTATTGCTTTACTTGGTTTATTTCACTTAATGCTCTGGAGTACATAATGCTATGTTGCAAGTGGCAAGATTTTATACTTTTTATTATTAAAATAATATTCCATTGTGCATGTATATACTCACATTTTATCTGTTGATAGGCACTTAATGTTGGCTTTGAATCTTAGTTAATTGTAAATAGCACTGCAATGAATATGGGGTGGGGTGGGAGTACATGTATCTTTTTGAGTTTCTATTTTCATTTCACTTTTCATGTGGAGAACAAGGGTTCCCTGTTCTTCAATTCTCACCAACACTTGTTACCTCGTCTTTTTGATAAATAGCAATTCTAATAGCAATTTTCAGCCAGTTTAGCCCAGTGTGCTATATTTCATTGCGTTTTGATTTACATTATCCTGTTAACTAGTGATATCAAGTGTCTTTTCATTTGCCTGTTGATCATGTGTTTATCATCTTTGGAGAAACATGTATTTTGATCTCCTGTCCATTTTTAATAGGATTGCTTAGTTAGCTAGCTAGTTATTGGATTGCATGAGTTCTTCATATATTTTGGATATTCATTATACATTCAAGTTCTTTAAAAGATATGAGTATTTATAATATAATTTTTTTCTTCCTGATATAGTTTGGCAGTTTGTGTTCTTCAAGAAACATGCTTACTTACATTGTCAAATGTATTTTCTTAAAGCTTTTTTTCCCAACATTTACTTCTTATTTTTATTTTCTTTTATTCTTATTTTCTTATTTTTATTATAAAATCACTTTTTATAATAAAAATCACATCACTTACAGGGTCCAAAGTAATGTTTCCTTTCATTCTTGACAAGAGTAGTTTTTGTCTTCTCTTTATTTTCCTTCTATTTCTTGTTAATAGACTTATCAATTTTATTGATCTTTTCTAAGAAACATCTTTGGTTGGAACTGCATTCTAAGAGAATTTGTATTCAGATTTAAAGATGCACTTAACTGCTAGTTTGCTTTTTGAATGAGACCTTCCTTCTATCATCCCAAACCTTTAATTGCACCTAACCACATGCTGTAGAATTATTGGTCTTTCTGGTTAAAGACAGTCAGCTGAAAATTTGCATTTACCACAGACTCTTTATAAAGGCCCTTTAAAACAGAAAATTTCACTTAATCCCGATTTTCAGTATATACTTCTACCCACAAATGTTCCTGATGTCCCTCAGCCATACTTTAGAGTCTCAAAAAAATAATAACAATAAGTAAATAAAATCACTAGTCTTTTCCACAGTGAGCTTTGTAGTAGCATGACTTTGGAAAGCAGACCTGGGAGCCTATTTTCTTTAGCAGACTTGCAGCCCTCTTTACTGTCCCATATCCCAATTTCTATTCCTGAGCTCTTTGAAGTTTCTACAGTAAGCACTATTGCACATCAACTCTTCTCACAGCCAGTTTAGCCCAGTGTGCTAAACCAATTTTGGTGCCTACTTTCTTGTCTTACTTATCGTTTTGTGTTTATCCATTCAAAAATATCTTTGATATTTTGGGCTCTTAAGAAGAATCAGAGGCAAACATAATTTGGTAAGCATATGTTTTCTTTTCTGGGGCTTTTAAAAATTGCATCTGGATAGAAGCACTAAGTGCAAGGGCCTTTATTTTAGGGAGAAGTGAGTAGAGCCCTACCACACACAGGAGGCTGGGGGCTGAGGTCACAGCACTGGGCTTTTTCCAGTTTGCTGCTTTTAAGTAGGACCCAATCTGCTTGGCTCATTCTCTATTTATCCTGACATTTCCAAGAGGGAAATTGCAGGACTGATGTGTCAAGTGCATTACTATGCTTGATGTTGTGAAGAATCTGTGTTCTCTGCAATGCTACTTTCCTCTTCACATTAATATAAAGTACATGATACAAGAGTTATTGCTAACTTATTCATGCCAGATTTCACTTAGGAAATTCCAAAAGGAGAATCCAGGAGTGTCTCTAACAATTGCTGGGACAGGCAATGTACAAAATCCTATTATCTTTCCCTTACAGGTGCTATTAAAAAGGGTATTAGCAATTATATTAATCATCATTGATTATTTCCCCACAAAAAAAGTTTATGGAAATGTATATTCTTTCCATTTAAATAAAATGTCATTTCATTTTAAGCACAGTTCAGTGTACTTACCATAATCTGTAACATAAAACTCATACATGGTTTGATTTGTATCTTTAGGTATTTCTGGTAAGTCTAAATGACTTGGGTGATTTCGTAAAAAGGCTTCTAGCTTTTCTCTGCTGTCCAATTCTAGAAGTGCTCCTAAACTCCACATGAGGCCAAACACAAATAATTTATGAAGATGTTCAACACATGAGACACCACCTTCTTCTTTGGAGGGAATTAAACCTTCCAGAAGTGTGAGAGACTGAAAATGTGTGAAATATAACAGAGTAAATTTTGATATTAACATTTTTAAATAAAATTCATTAACAATAAACTTAAAAGGAGGAAGAGAGAAAGAAGAACACAAATCTATCTCCAGATTTTGCTTCAGCATTGTTTTACAGTCAACAATATTTAGAGGAAAATCTATCCTGTTACTTAAACAGGTTGCATGGTCAAGAAAAAAGGACTCCTATTGAGACTCTGGAGGTATGGTTTCTATTCCCATTTCATGCCACTAACCAATCTGGGGCTTAGATTGCTAATCTGGGGGGCGGGGGTGGAAAGATCTAAATTAAATGTTTGCAAAGGCGGTTCTGAATCTAAATTTAGTTTTAAACATTTGCAAGGCTCAGTGAAATGTGGTCTTAGAGGTCAGTTACCTGTTTAGCAAAAAAACTGTCTTACTGAACACCACAATCATATTCGTTCATGGACACACTGTATATGGCTACTTCTGTAACACCGCAGTAGTATTGAGTGGCTGAGATAGAGAGCTGTCCAAGTCTAAAATATTTATTTTCTAGTTCTTCAAAAATAAGTGTGTTTAACAAAAGACCAGGAGGAAAAGTTAAAAGACGCTAACAACCAAACTAAAGTACACAACTGGGGGTGGAGATACAGATGGGAGTGGTCAGGGAGGTGAGGTAGTGGGTAAATACAAAGATGTGAAATATAAATATAGAAATAAATTATATAAAAAAAGAATAAGTGTACTTCATCTCTGTTACCAGATTGCTAATTTTACCTTTTTCTTATTCTTTTGTTTGGTTTCTCTATATCCCACATATAAGTGAGACCATCTGGTATTTATCTTTTTCTTTCTAATTCTGGCTAGCATGATTCCTTCCACAAGATATCAGAAAGAAATGTAAGACATCCTCAGTCTTTTAAAACACAATTATATCAAAATAAGACCTTACTTATTTTATGCACTTTAAAGTAATTGCTAACTGATTTGTGTTCTGAGTATTATTTCTAAACTCTACCCACCCCTCACTGACTGACTCCTTTACACCAAAGAGAATCAAAACAATAGCATGAATAAGTACAGATCACTTACATAGTAGAATTAAACAGTTCCTAGAAATCTGTGATTTTTTTTTGTATATTGCATGAGTTCAGTGTTACTCTGATATCAAAAACTGACAATATATGGTAAAAAAAGAAAATGACAGATCAATGTCCCTGATGAATATGGATGCAAAAACTCTCAATAAAACCTTAGCAAATGAAATTAAATAATACATTAAGAGATCATACATATTCCAGTGGTACAGGGATTGTTCAACATACAAAAATTAACTACCATTACTTAACAAATCAACAAAAAAAAGGAAAAATAAAAATTACATGTTCATATCAATAAATACAGGGAAAGCATTTACCATTAAAAGGCTAACATGCATAAAAATATTTTCACATCCTTTCCCTCTTACCACCTATTATTATCTAGATCTATTTAATTTTATTCACATATAGTTGTCTATAGCAAGCATGTAACAAGATTCAACATCTGTTTATGATAAAAATGAGAGTAAAACTGGGCTAGAAGGAAAATGTCTCAACACATATAAAATTATAACATAAAATAATAAACATATATAAACTTATATATGACAATCCCATAGCAAACACCATACTCAGTGGTGGAAAACCTCTAAAACCATGTACAAGAAATGGGTGCTCACAGTCTCATCTCTATTATCTAACCTGATATTGGAAGTCAAAGCTAGAACAATTAGGCAAGGTGAAGAAAATGAGGAATCCAAATGAGAAAAGAAGTAAAATTACCTCTGCTGATGACATGAAAATATACACAGAAAGCCCTAAAGATTCCACTAAAAAGCTGTTAGAGACAATAAATCAGAAAAGTGAATTAGCAGACTACAAAATCAACATGCAAATCTGTCAAACTCCTGTAAGGAAACAACACACTGAAAAAAAAAATAAAGCAAGAAAACAATCTCATTTACAATTACACTAAAGTATTTAAGTACTTAAGAATGAACTTAAAAAAAAGGTGTGGTAAAAGTCCTGTAAAACAAACTTTAACGCATTACTAAAAGAATAAAACTGAACACAAGGAAATAAGATAATCCAGGTTTGGAAGAAGTAACACTATTATAATGGTTATCCTACCAAAAGTAATATATAGATTTTATGTGATCCCTATCAAAATTCCATTAGTTTTTTTCAAGGAAATGGCAAAAACATTACTGAAATTTATATTGAAGCACAAAAGACTATGAACAGCCAAAATAATTCTGACAAAAAAAGAAAAACAGACTTTAAATTATGCAATAAAGTATGAGTAATCAAAACAGTATGGTATTGTAATAAAAATAGACAAACAGATCAATGTAATAGAAATGAGAGCCCAGAAATAAATCTGCACTTATATGGACAGTTAACTTTTGACAAAGGAGCCAATAATATGCAATGTAGAAAGGAAAGCCTATTCAACAAATGGTATTGGAAATACTGAACAGCCACAGGAAACAGAATGAAACTACAACATTATATCTTATAATCACATCATATACTATACAATATGATACGCATGTCATATATCACATTATATCATATACAAAAATATAATATACAAAAATTACTTCAAAAGGTATCAAAGACTTGCACGTAAGACCTGAAATCACAAGATTCATAGAAAAAAACATAGGCAAACACTCCACAACATTGGGTTCAGGGATGTCCTTGAGGACTTGACTACAGTGGCAAGGAAAACAAATGAAAAATAAACAAGCACAATTTAAAAGTTTTGCACAGAAAGAGAAACTATCATTAAAACAAAAACATAACACTCCACCAAATGGTGAAAAAACTTTGTACATTATACATTCCACAAAGGATTAAATCAAAAAACTACAAAGAATTCAACAACAAGAAAACAAATAACCCAATCAAAAAATGGGCCGAAGAGACTAGGGATCACTTGAGTCTGTGTGTTTGCAACAACCCCGGGGCAACATAGGGCAACACGGAGAGACCTAGTCTCTTTTAAAAAAATAAAAGGACAGAAGTCTTAAAGAGACAATTCTCCAAACAAAGCATCCAGATAGCCTTAAGATAAATGAAGAAAGGATCATCATCACTTATAATGAAGGAAATGCAAATTAAACTATCATAAGATACCACCTCACACCTGTGAGAATGCCTATAAAAAGACCAGAAACAAGTTTTAGGGAAGTTGTGGAAATGAAGAAAGAACCCTCAAACCGCGGTGGTAGGAATGTAGACTGGTCCAGTCCCCATGGAAAACAGTATAAAAGTTCCTTAAAATATTAAAAATAAATCTGTTATATGATCTAACAATTTCACCCCTAGTATCTACTCAAAGAATACAAAAACACTGATTTGAAGGTATATTTACGTACTTCTATGGGTACTATTTACATAGCCAACCAAAAACCCCAAGACAGATGACTGGATTAAAAAGATGTGGTATACACACATGAAGGAATACTACTCAGCTATTAAAAAAAAAAAAAAAAAGATGAAATCCTGCAGTTTTTTACAAACATAGGAGAAACTGAAGGAGGCAATACTAAGCAAAATAAATCAGAACAAGAGAGCCAAATATCAGATGACTACACACATGTATGGAATATGAAAAACAAAACTCTTGAAATTTGACAGCAGAACTGAGGCTACCAGAAAGAGCGGAGTGTACGAAATAATGAGGGAAGAGAGTCAAGGGACTGGAGTGCAAGATTTATTGGTGTTCTGGAGATAAGCATATCAGAACACAGTTGTAAAAGTGTGAAGCCTAATCCCTGAAACAGGGTTGTAAATCAATATTTACCAAATAAACATAATTTCAAAATAAGAAAATCATAAAATAAAAAATCTGACTAGTTCTATTCTGAAAGCTAATAAAGAAAATTGAGTATAGAAGGGAGACTACTCAGAGAACTGTTAAAAGATTTTCCCTATTTATCTGATATATACCAAATTTGCATAGTCAAGATTGCCATCTAAGTTTTCCTGGTTGCCCCCAGTTTCTTTTTGCTTGTTATTCAGTTTTACTTATCTTGTCTGTTCTCATTACTGAAGATACTTTGGGAAGGCTACTGAATGAAGGTGATAATGGGAAAGGTAGTTCACTCTTCTTCTCCAGTCAATGGGAAGTGAAAATAATAAACAGATGTCACTTAAGAGCATGACTGAGGTCTTTAAGAGGAATCAGACCTCTCTGCACCTTCATAACCACATCACAAAAGGATTTCTATGGACTGCATGAATTTCAGAGCTCTCTTGATGCAACTGAGTGGAGAAAGAACCTCAACATCAAAGAAGTAACTTCCAAAATCAAACTTACTTGAACAATATAGTTACACTCTAAAAGCTGCATTTTGGGATGGAGGTTTAGTTTCATATATGTATGTGTATCTTCAAATGCTTTATCATACAGACTTAGGAATACAGAAGCCTCCTGTGCTGTGCGCTTCTTCAGCCAGGCCTGCAGCAAAGAGACAGGTGCCCTATTTATTAAGAAAGTGAAACTTGGGAAGATGTTGCAGGGGTGTGAGGGTCTCTCTTCCCACCTGTAATATGGGCCTCCATGAGAGAGCGGAGCTGCTGATGTAGACCATGCCCATCCTGGAGACCGTGGCAGGAGAGGCATTCTCAATATTGTGAACTTCAAACAAGAGCTTGCAACTAGGAGCCATAGGGATGCGATCTCCATTTGCTAATGTCAGAGTTTTATTGTCATCCAATACAGAATTCAAGTTCTCAATCCAAATGGCATCTACTGGACCATCCAAGATGAGGAAAATGTTCTCACCTGCAAGTAATTACAACAGAAAATTAAACAGATAATTGTATTATTCAGAAACTGGCAAAACAAGCAAAAAAAAATCATCAGCAAGGAGTTTGTGTACCTTTTTTAGCTTTTAATGTTTTTCTCCACAGAGTAGAGAAGATCCCATCTGTCCAGTCATTGGTAGCAGTGTCCAGCCTGCCAAACATCTGAGGGGCAGTGATAGCTTTTGGGTTCATCCGCATTTCTCTGTGAGGCCTTCCACATTCCGTTAATGCCTTCATCAGGATTGTTATAACGGTTGTCTTGCCAGAACCACTGGGCCCCAGGGTCATCAGGCCGTGGCGCACCAGTGATGTCTCATACAGCTGCACAAGACAATGATTGAAAGGTGTGACTGCAGGACCTTTCGCTGACAGTACAGAGACAATGCACTGACATTTAAGAGGCTTTCAATGAGCTCTTCCTAGAGTAATGAATTCATTATTTAAATGATTAAAAATTGCAAAAGAAAAACTTTGTGTTTCAGTAAAAGGTGGAGAGCAAAGAGCACCATGTAATAAAATTATACGGGATAAAGTGATAACAATGTGGCACTTGAATCACATCTTGGAAATAGTTCATTCAGTTGTTGCTTTACAAACAGTTATTCTGGGGATCCAGTTTTACCAAGACTTGATAAGCAGCTTTTACAGATACGCATTTCTCTGCATCCAATGGGCTGGTATTGCCCCCTAGTGTTGGAAAGCAGAAGCACACACCCCCAGGTGAAGGCCTGAGATAATGAGCCATAAAGGACACACAGCATGAGATGAGGATTCCTATACAAGAACTAGATCCCCACAAACTGATGAAGAAATGGGAGAATGGAGGGTAAGTGAGTTGGTCAGGTTTTTTCCTCCATTAGCTTGTATAACCAGTACCTGAGATGCTGTGCCTTCTCTACAATGTGAGGCCAAATGGGTACACATTTGTATGCGTGTATGTACATGCATGTACGTTTGGGTCTAGAAAAGAGGGGATAAAGGAGAGAGAGAATGCACATGAGCATAAGATGAGAGAGCACAAGAGAACATCAGAGAAAGAGAAAGGGCCCAGAGAAAGAGTATGAAGATTCCTGGGGGGAGGGGGGTGGGAAGGGTTGAGGAGCTTGCCTGCCTCTCCCCGTGCCTCTGGCCCTGCCCTGCCTGATAAGTCAGTATAACTGCTAGAACCAATAAAGAACTTGTGCAGATTGTGTGTTTGATGCTTGCCCAACAATTGGTGACAAGGATGGTTATATTATAATTGGCAACAAGGACAGGATGGTTCCCCAGCAGGGAAGTAGGACTGGAATGGGGAGAAGTCAAGTGAAGTGTGACTGAAGACACAATCTACAGAAGGCAGACTAGTGTGGTAAGGCAGGGACTGTACCGTAGCCTAAGCCTCAGTGTTTGTTCCACACCAAGCTGGCGGCTGGGGGGAGGGCTTAAATTTCCTATATTGCCTGTCGGCACGTAACTAAGGGGAAACTGGTTGGAAGATGTGTGAGAAATAAACTCCCAGGAAGATGTATGATAAACTCCCAGACATGGCACTGCCTGCTCTTGATATATCTGACAACAAAGGGGGCTGCATTTCTTTCTTCTTTATCTTTTAAATATATTAAAAAAAGACAAACTCATGGCATTTGTGGCAACATGGATGGAGCTGGAAGGAATTAGGCTGGCAGAAATTAGTCAGGGGCTGCTGATCTATTGGGAGGACTGAATAGGAGGATAAGGAGGAGCAAAAGCATACAAAAGTAAAATTAATAAAAATAAGAAGTTAATGTTCTTAGAGCACCTGAGAGATAGAATTTGAGTCATTACCTGAAATTTTAGATAGAAATGTTTACTACTGCAACCCAGAGTTAAAAAGCAACAGAAACACTGGCTGTGACATTATGTAACGTAACCACCAGTGGAATGATGAGGATTTTAATCCTCAGTACACTGCATGCTTATCATATATAAAATGATGTTTTCCCAGAAATTAAAAACATTTTAAGATGGTTTCCAATATACAGATGATGAAATATGCTTAAACTTTCCCCCATATATTTCCTTGTTGTAAGATTTGGATGTATTTAATACACAGAAGATAAATACGCCTGCACATCTTTATTAGTTGGCAAGAATATAAGTTAAAGAATTGAACAGGTTTTAAAACTATGCAATTTCAGCTCAAATTCAAATTCTGCACCTCTCCTCCATTCTAGTTTGTTAATCCTATTATTAAAGTGTTCAGGTGGATGTCACAAGGAGGAAATGTAGTGAATGGAAAGACACTGAAAGATGTGGTTTCAATACAGGTGTGACCAAATTCACTCCCAGATTCCTTGGGCTCCATGCTCCATGGAGGTACCAGCTGCAGGCAATACCCCTAGACTGGCACAGTACCCAGACATGCCATCTCCTCCCAGTTATTCTTGAGCTTCTTGTTACTGCCCTGACTTCTCACCATGTGTAAATGACCTCATTCAATTACAGCTTGCTGACCTCAAGGCAGGGAATCCAGGTCATTGCTCTATGGTGGGCTCCCCACCCCCACCCCGGGCTCTTCTTGCAATGTGACTTCAATTCAGTTTCAACATTACGTGGTGAGTTCTATTTAAATGGCAATTTTAAACAATATAAGCTGATTATTACACTGAGAACAAATTAAAATGTCTTTACCTGCACAAGCTTGAGATTCCAGGGTGGATGGTTAATCAAACCTTCTAGCTGAACCTGCTTTTCCACTGCACTTTGCAGTTCCACATAGGTACTACTGTCCAGCTGCAATCCTGGAAACAGGTCATTGATTAAGCTGAGGAACAGAGGCTCATCTTCATCAACCTAAGATGGCACAAAATAAATTCATTCACTTAGTCAACAAATCTTTATCAGCTGACAAGGAAGCACATACAACTTCAAGTTCAAATGACCCCTCGCTCCTCTCCTATTCATATTCTCTAGTACTTTCTCCTGAAACCACCACTAAATCTACATTACCAACAGTAGCACATCCCAAGTTCCTTGACATTCAGTGTCTTCTACAACAGCCTTAATCTCCCACTCATTATTTCATCGCAAGAAGGTCCTGCTTCTCACAGACAAGTATGCCCCTGACCTTTAAAACATGCAACATATAGTCCCAACCTCATGAGAACATTGTTCTTTTATTTAACTAAGGAAACTACCAGAACCCTTTGTGAATGCTGATCCAACATTGGTTAGGAAACTCCATAACTCTATCAGAGTCCCGTTTTATCTTATGAAGAGCAGACTGCCAACTGCTAACTTTCTGATTTCACCTTATTTTCTGGGGCTTTTCCGATGTTTTCTGGAATTCTTGTTTAGGAGTCTCAAGAACAATATCATTAAGAGAGGTGATAAAGTATATTGGCAGGAGCAAATGATTTGGTGTTAGAAAGTTTTGTAGGCTTTTGTTCTTATTTCTCAACTATGACTTGATATGACTGAGTTCCCTCAAACAAAATGACAACAGGCAAAGGTAGCCATCCAGAGCCCCCAAAATTGCTATGCAACTGCAACAAGACAATACCCCTACATAGGTTTTTGGGATAGTAATGAACTATACAGATGTTGATTGTTAGCTTTCGTAACTAGAATGTGAATTCTGTAAGAAACATTTCTTACTGAACTTTGTATTTGCAGGCATGGACATAATAGGGAGCATGGAGAAACCCTTGAAGAAATACCATACAAACCTGTCCCTCAGTTAATTCAGAACTTGGCTATCATTGTGACAAGTACGAAAGTAGTGAAATAACCATTGTTAATTTCCACAACAAGCTTTTAATGCATTTTTGGAAATTGGGGAAGGTGCTGATGTTTTGGAGAGACATAGCTGAGGTAAACTATCTAGTATTGCCCTGAGAAAGTAAAAGTCACTGGGTTCCCTAGAAATCCAGGTTTCCATGTTTAGAATCTGTGATATATTATAAGAAATTGGTGGGGGATCAGACTGATATTTGGGGGCTGAACCCTCTAGGAAAGCTGTTTTATGGCACACCACTACTAAGAGGATTCATTTCTACAACCTACTGGTCATACCTTCTAGAAGCACAGTAGAGATTTGCATGCTCACTGTCCCTGCAATTATCAATGCTCACAATTTAACAGGCACCAACCCCCATTTGTCATCTGAGTACAGAAGAAGCCAAGTCAAAGCTTGGAAGGTATGTGAATTCAAAAAAGGATACCAGTTTAGAAAGGTTCATATCCCTCAGTCCTCGCATGACAGTGCTCAATTCACTATCTTCAGGCCTGGCTCTTTTTTGAGCTCCAAGTGTCCTCAAGACAGATAGAATATTTCTCAACCCAAAGTCATAATGAACCTAAGATAGGAAAAGAGGGGAAAAGTTATTTGAGTTTTGAGTTCCAAATGTAGACTTACTGCAAACAGGGGGAGATACTCTGGTACTTACATGCTGTGGAGGTTTTCTTGCCTTTTATTTCATTTTCTTGGATTTCTTTAACCTTTGAGATGAAATTTACATACAGCAAAATGCACCTGTCTTAAATGGGTAATGGTTGAGTTTTGACAGAGGCAAATTCCTCTATAACCCCATGCATATGTATATGCTGCTAAAGTATTGGAGTGACTTAGCGGCAAAGCTTTATGAGCTTGATTCTCCTTCTTTCCTTTGGCTGAAAAACAATCATTCCACTTGAAAGACAAACTGTATGACACACAGTTTGTACTCCAAGTGTCTCTTGCAAATGATGCTGTAATACAGTCTGTGTAGCAAACATTTACGTGTATAACCAACAGGTTACATACTATGAGATTCCCTTCAACATTCTTGAAATAACAAAATGATAGAAACAGAAAAAACTCAGAAGCTACAAGAGATTTGGAACTGGGAGGTGAATGTGACTCTTCAGGGGTACCATAAGGAAGCCCTGTAACAGTACAGTTTTGTATCTTGATAGTGAATATACCATCCTACACATGGGTATAACTGCCTAAAACTTCACACACAGACACACATGCACACAGACACATACATGCATGCACAAGTGCATTTATACAATTTATTATTTCTATTGTATGTCTATTTTTATTATTATTTACCCAATTCAGTCCTCTGATTTTATTATCAGACAATGGTTATATGATATCAATGGTTATAAGATGTCACATGTCAAGAAGCAAAGTCAAGAGGGCACAGGACCTCCCTGTGCATTTTTTTTTTCAGCATCCTGTGGCTCTATAATTATCCCCCAAAAAGAAACTTTTTAAAAATACATAACCAATAGGTGAAATTAATTATAAATACATTTTAGAAAAAGAATCAATGAGATTTTGCTTAATGCACAGATTGGCATTTATCAAGGTAAAATTGCAAAGTAAAAAAAAAGCTAGTTCAATAGCTAACGGAAAACAAATACATAAATTTACCTGTTTAGTAAGTTGCTCTTCACAGAGCTTGTAAAGAACATAAAACTTCTGGGCCAAGATAACATTTTCAAGAAAACCACAGCTTGCAAGTTTAACTCTCATAATGATCTGAAAATTAATGTAGATTTTTCAATTACTCTAGTGATAAACATTTAAGAACAAAAACTCTATTGTGCAAAAGTTATATTTTGTTTATACACATACCTGTCTGTCAGGAACCATCATAGCAACAGTTCTAAACTGAATTTTTAAGTTTTCTGGAAGTTCCTGGCGCCCAGCATATCCAGGGTTCTAAAATTTTAAAGTATTTCATTTTTAATTATTGATATAATTCCATCTCATGAATACAAATGAATACAAATACATTTCAAATCCCCAGTGCAGATTCTAAGGCAGTACTGGAAAACATTAGATTCAGATCACTTCCCTTTTTCCTCAGAAACATGTACTGGACCATAATATCTTTTAATGTCACATCACTCCCTCTTTTATTATCCTAGTAGACTCAGACACACACACAGAGATATAACAATTTTGTGTAGCAAAACATTCACCATATTTCAAATGGCTAAGGAAATAGAAAAACGCTAAAAGAAACAAATTCTGGGATAATTAAAATGTATGATTGAAAGAGGAAAAATTCAACATTTCATTCTGATTGGTTAGACAAATTTTGTTTCAACTTTGCAGTCAGAATGAGAGGGTTTTGGCTGACACAGTACCAGAAAATCATAACAGGAATAGAAGCAGAAGTGGGAAGGAAGCTCAGGCCTGATAAGTGGCTAAAGACCGGGGATAGATCAGACCCCAAAATCCCAAAGGAAATGATAGGGATTCTCAGACAAGTAAGGCACAGGAGAGTTAGTTATTTTAGGAAATTACATTAAGAAACCTTTAACACTGAAATGTTTACTAGGAACAGTCCGTCAGTACGATATCTTATTTTGTGCTAGGTATATAAATATTGCTGGTGTCTATCACTGTTCTTTGCTTCCTCAGGCACAGAACCCCAGTTACACCACCCAGATTAAAAACTACATTTCCCAGCCTGCCTTGAAATGGAGAAGTTAAATTCTACATTGTGCCTACAAAGGAGATACATGGTATGAAACATCCTTGATGTTTGGATGGAAGAAGTTGATTCAATAAGCTCCTAGCAACAAAACAGAAATGCTTCTGTAATACCTCCAATCACTGTGTAAAGTGAAGATGGAAACCATAAAGAAGCAAAAATAAGAATTTTAAGAGAATACTACATGTTAAGCAAATATTTTTTCATGTCTCCATTATTCTCATGTTTTCTCCATTAGCTATAATATAATATCTAATTGATATTTCTGATATTATTCATAAACCAGCAAGAATGTTAAGCTTTGTCTAATTTTTCCTAGCCAGAAGGTTCACATTGAGTAAGTTTCTTCATCCCATTTCCTCAGCTATAACCAATCACTTTGAATTGTTATTTATCCCCAACTACTTTCATGGATATTTGTTGATTTAAAAAAAAAACTCATCAGAAACTTTCCTGATTCTGTAACTTATAATTTATTTTTGTACACTGGGACACTTAAACTCAGAGTACTTTATTATATCTTACAACTTAGAAATTTTACAGTATAGAAAACATTAAGTTAAAGTGATTCAACATTATAATTTGACTTCCATGATTCATAAAAAATTCTATTTATTCCTTTTCTAGCTTGACAACACTGTATTTCAAAGTTCTGCTCTCAATCACATGGTAACTCAGTTTGCTACAATTATTTGCTAAAGGAACTTGATGGATTGTTTTGGAAATTGTAAATCATTTCCATCAGATTTTATTGTCAGAGAAAAACCACATGCAGAGGTTAGTAGACAGGGTTTGATTTTAGACAATAACATCATTCTCCAAGTGACTGTGTGACTGAATAATTTCCCTGAGCTGCACATACCCCAATTATAAAATACCCATACAAAATACTGTATCAGAGCTGCAAATTCCTTACTTCTTGAAGTTGGTTGTGGCCATGTAAGCTGCTTTAGCCCATGGCTTGCTTTTGACTTGTGTCACATTTGTACAGAAACTCTTCAAGTCAGAATATAATTATTCATGTGTTCTTTTTCCTTTGCTGCTGAAACCAGCAGCGGTAGAGAGAGGACTAGAGTAAGAACATACAAGGTAGACCCTTTGATCCCTCCTCCTACCCCTTCATCCTATAATGGAGGTGTGACAGGAAAGAGAAATAAAGCTTTGTGACTTAGTCACTAAAATTGGGGGATATTTATTATTGCAGCTATGGTATCCATCTGACACCTTTCATAACATATTTAGCCTAGCACTTCACACATAATGAGTGCTCAAGAGCTGTATTAATATTGTTAGCATATGATTATTTTATCTTCTGTCTGAGTTATTTTTGCTACCCCAAAAATAATCATACAATTAAAAAGACTAGCTTATGGCCGGGCACAGTGGCTCATGCCTGTAAGCTTCAGCCTATGAAGCGGCTGGGGCTAGGGATCGTGGTTCGAGTCCTGCCTGGGGCCTGTAGCAAGACCTAGTTCCAAAACAATAGCTGGGCGTGGTGGCACACGCCTGTACTCCCAGCTACCTGGGAAGCTGAGATTGGGGATTGCTTGAGTTGGTGGTACCGGGGGCAATGAGAGCCTGCGGTTCCACAGGCAAAAATAGCGAGACCTAGTCTCAAAGAAAAAAAAAAAAAAAAAAGACTAGCTCACTAGCCTGGGAGAGTCTTTCCTTTGTTTTAGTCTCTAACATTTACAGCAGTCAAATTACATTTGAAGTCTATATCCTTACCATTGTTAAGAAGATTCCAAATTCTGGATTTAAATCAACACAATCACCATCAGAAAAAATGAACTGCTTTTTTCTCTCTTTTCTTGCTGTCAAAACAATATAAATTTGTTGGGCTGCCACAGACAATACAGGCAATTCAATTCTGTTAAATTCATCAAAACAGCCCCAAGAACCTGACTGTGCAAGACCTGGGAGTGAAAAAGAGTTAATTTGAAAAGTGTTACTTCATTATATACCTTCTGGACAGCAATCATTTTTCCAAAGTGCTCCCTGGCAATTATCTATTGAAACACAATTGATACAAAGCTTCATGCTACATACAAGAACATATTTAATTACAGACACAGACAGGTTTAACTCTTTGTAAATTATCACCAAAACAATGAAAATAGTACACTACTTAAATGAAAATATAGACATGTCATTACACCCAGGGAATCCTGAAAGGTGATAAAATTTGATTCAGTCTGGAAATGCCATCTCTACCTGGAATAGGAGTGGAAGGAGCCATAATATTTAAGGTAACTGAGAAAATAAAGATGCCCTGTTTGGGTCAGATCACCCCTTTCCCTTTTTGTTGCAATGATAGAAATGTCAGGATCCTGGAAGAGACAGAGAATGACCAAAGGGATCTCTATTTATTCTTTACATAACCCAGCACAAAGAAAGACCTGAATTCATGAACATTGCTCCTGTCTAATCTCTAAGGATGAAAACCTTTATTATCTTCAGGGACACAAAATGCTCCTTCTTTTATTACTGTCTCCACTCCAGTTTCCTCTCTCCCTTAGGAATTTACATTGCACAAATGTTGAAATTTATTTATCTACCCTTTAACCCTTTGATTTTTCTGTCAAACTTTCCATTTCTTTTTACAATGTATTCTCTTAGCTAGAGATTCCAATTCAAGAAACCGTGTTTAACTAATATTTTAACTTATTATTCTAATTATTATTTTTGTCATAGCAGTCTGATTTTATCAGTTACAGGTGACAAAATCTTGATTCTCTAAACATACTAATTTTATTTACTATTGAGTTTCCATCTCAAATCATTAAGTAGCAGGTCACTTTGCTGCTTTGGGTGTCTCCTAAATTCCTTCAAATACTTTATAAGTTGTTGTTGCTGAGTTTCTGTGTGTGTTTCCATTTCCTCATTCAAAATGCAAATCCCTGTTTGCAGGATGCATGTTTTCCTCTGTGATTTGGGGCAAAGGATGGGCAGCTTCACTGGGTCCAGGTGTTTCATCCTGACCTAGCACTGTGCTTGCTTTTCCATCACAAGCACCCATAGGGGGTATATCTTTCCCAGGACCCACTTCAGACAACTGAGTTACAACTTTCATATGGGAAAAAATATTAGAAATAACCAATATTTCTTTTTATCTCCCCTCTGCTATAATTCTAGCATTCTAGGGTTTACCTTGTGCTCTAGTCTGCTTTTCTCCACCACCCCTAACTCTCAGCTGGGAGTGATTCACTGAAAATTCATTTTCCTTGATTACACAATGACTCTCAGGGTACAAAAATGTTGTAACAAGCAATTATAAAGGATAATGTGATAACTATCTTTTTTTCTCCCCCTTCCAACTCTTAACAATATGCCTCAGATTTCATCCTATAAAATAAAAAACACTAGCACTACACTGCAAGGCCATGCTTGCACAACTGCCTCCTTCAGAGGTAAACTGTTCTGAATTTGATATCAATGGTTTCTGTACAGGTTCTGTACTACTGTTCTTCTATATGTATACACAAACACTGTGTATATAACTTCAGATTTGGATGTCTACATCTATATCTATGTATTAGTAGTTATCAAATCCTCCAGAAATGTGATTATTTGCTCAATATTATCTTTAATATTTTTCAGATATTTTTAATCCATGCTAACATGAAAATCTAAGTTAACTTTTTTAACTGCTGTATTATACAGAGTTCCACTGCAGAAATATAATACTTTAAAAGTTCATTTTACTCTTTATAGATATTTGGGTTGTTCCTAATAATTTGCTATGACAATGTATCAGTTTTGCTCCGGTATTCTTGCAGCATGTGGAGTGGAAATGCTGGGACAAAGAGTGCACATCTTCACATTTACCACCGGCTCCCAAACTGTTCTCTGGAGTAGCTCTACCAATTTACACACACACAAAAACACATACACAGTATTAAGAATTATGATTTCTTCATATTATCAAAAACAATCAAAAAGAAAAAGACAGAAACCAAATGGTTTCACTAATAGATGGGATATAGTGAAAAAATAAACAAAAGCCTCAAGGAAAAGTCAAAACAAGCTAAGCACCAAACTGAAGCACACAACTTTGAGCAGGAGGGAAAGGGGGGGGGGAATAGAGGGGAGGATGGAAGGGTAAATCCCTGGGATTACAATGTTGTGAAGTTTATATATAAAGAAAAGAATAATTATTTCTAACAGGGCACTGTTAGTCTGAAGTTTGTATTTTTCTTTCCTTTTTTACTATCAATATATGCATATATATAAATAATATATGCATATATAAATAATACATATTTCTACATTTACCTATTTTCAAATTTTCAATAGATCTAATCATATACATATTTTCATGATATTTTTTGTTCATTCTAGATTGTATTGTGGAACTGTTCTATGTCAATGCATTAAGTTGTAGTTTTCATTTGTACCACAATATAGCATTGTTAAACAGAATTTCATACATATTTTTCTTTTATATACCATACACAAATGATATATTCACAAGTCATATATTTATGTGTCCATTCCACTACAGAGGACACTTGAGTTGCTTCCAATTGTTTGCTGTTACAAGCAATGATAATGTGAACTTTACACACAGTGCTTAAATGCAATTTATCTGAATCTCTACCAAGAGGTTGGATAGCTGAAAATATACATATATGCTTTTCAAAGTTAATGGCAACTAATTTCCAAAAATACACTTTATACTCCCATCAGCAGTAGATGATTATTTCTGCTGCTTTTCATTCTTACCAAAAATGTCACACTCAAGTTTTTGTTAACCTCTCAATAATATGAAGTTCTTTCCTAGTCATTTAGTTGTCTTCATTTGTGAACTGCCTGTTCAAGACTTCTCATTTTGCTATTGGTTTAGCTTTTGCTCACTGGTTCATAACCATTATTCATGCATCTTGGGAAACTGTTTTTTATTAGTAACCTGTTGCTAATGCCTTTTCCAAATGTCTGACATGCCATTTCTCTCTCTTTTTATTACCCATCGAGGAAAAGCAGTTTTTGACTCAAAGTAGGCAATGCACCAATCTTTTCTTCACAGTTTTGATTTTTATATTAAAAATTCCTTTCTACTCTGAAAATAAATTCCTAAAGAGCCATGTAGTTTGTCATCTACATTTAAGCATTTAATCCCCAGGACTGATTTTTATATATGATATGAAGTAGAGATCCAACTTCCCTTGTTAAGTGTTAATCATTTCTTATCCCAGAGTCATTCGTTGTAAAGTTGATCTCTTCACTGATTTATAAACCATTTTTTACATGTTTTGTGTTTGTCCTATTGGTACTGAAGGGGTACATCTGAATTATCTGAATGGTACCCCTTTTTTTCTAGTGTTATTATAATTTTTTAATCTTTCATTTCAATGGGATGTAATGCAGAAAGGGAATTCACATGTGTCATCAGGTTGACAAAGTGATCTTATCTTCACCATCATTGTTTCAGGAAATAAAATTTTCATTCCATTTTTCATATTCCAATACACATTCAATTTATTGATTATATTATCAGCAGTAGTACTGAATTCCATGAAGATGATGATCTTCAACTGACCCAGAAAAATGGCAGTAACTTATGCACCAACCTATACTAATTTTGGGTATGTGAGATCATGTCACTTTAGTTTATATCAAAAAATAACATTGAAATGCAATCAAATCACTTCTTGGTTCCTTGGCTAATAAGCCCAAGTATGAAATGCAATCAAAATTAATTGACAAAAATAATTTAACATTATTTGACACTGACCTTTAAAAATCCTTCCTAGACCTCTGAAATCCATTTGGTCCGAACAGTTAAATACAACCACATATTTTCCCAAACACCTTCCCATGTCTTTTGTGGTTTCTGTTTTACCAGTGCCTGCAGGCCCTGCTGGAGCACCTCCCATGTTCATCCCTAAAGCTTGAGCTAAAGTGATATAGCATCTGTGAAGGTTAACAGATAAAACAGTGTAACTAAGTAATAATGCAAGTTACAATGAAGCTTATATAAGAGTCCATTGTGGTTAGAATATACGCCTGACTATTTTTTAATTTGAGCAGCTCACAAAGAGAGAGGCAATTAAATAAGGCTGCAGTGACCTGATATTCATTAGAAGTAGAATAATTACTGTGAAAAAATGAACTATTGGTACAATCCTCTAAATTTCTCAACTCTTAAAATTTTTAGGCTTTTTCTTTTATTGAGATCAGAACAAACTAACTCTGAGAACCACATAAGCAGTGGTGGGCTGGCAGATGTTAACAACTGATTCTTCAGGAAAAATATAACTTTGATTTTGGGGACTGATTTTTGCAGTATAAATAGCCCCACGATGGTGACAACAAGCTACCAACATGACATCACAAATTTGGGTAGAGATGCAGATATGTAATTGATTCCTGAAAGCTGTAAAAGTAAACTCTAGCACACCATTGCAAGAAAATAATTTTACCATGAAATGTTTCGATGACTTTGAGAAGTATAAAAAATAATATAACAAAATCTCATTATATTCATGATCTAGACTTTTTATATTTGTTGCAGGTTCTAAGTAAAATTTTTTAGAGTTCAGTTTAATGGGAACATAAGCACATTTAGAAATTTAAGCTGAAGTGGCCCTGGACATGTAAAAAGAAATTGAACAAATCAAAAAGAAGTTAAAGATGTAATTTTACTATATGATAATTTTACCTATGGATTAAGCTAATGGCAAAAATCAATTGCTCTATGACTAAATGTAAGTCAATCTATAAACATAGTTCTATGAGAGAGGGTCTGCCATTTGCTGATTATTCAGACCTGGCCAAGAAACTTTATTTTAAGTATCATTTCCATATCTGAAAAAAACAGGAGACTAAATTAGGTCCCTTCCTTCTTTGCAATTCAAATAACTTCCTTTATGGTTCTAAAGATACTTTTCTATCTTGTAATCTAAAATTCATTACTAAATTACTCAGTCAACATTAAAGCTTTTTTTATCCTTTTATCTTTTCTACTTCATAAAAATTTAATGTACATATATACTTACGTAACAACTATAGCTATTTCATTGTAAAACTGATTTTGATGAACTAAGTATAGTCCAAAAATGACAATATGCTTTTATTAGTATTTGAATTGCAAATTTAAAATAATTTTATACATATTATCTAATTATAAGATGGAATACAAAATAACTGAGTTTCCTACCTATCTGTTAATGGAGTAATAACAAGACGATCAGTGCATCCCAGAAATTCATTTTGGTAAATAAAATCTACATCTGTAATTGATACCACAGTTTGATCCAAATCTTCCTTAAAGTAAAATCTACTCTGTTTTAACCATTCAAAATCAGTAACTGATTTGATATGCATTTTTACCTTAAAAACATGAAATACAAAAAGGTTACATACTGAATTGTAATCCTTAAACATAAACATAAAAACTTAAACATAAAACACAAAAACACAGGCAGTTTTTATCCACTCATACACGAACTGATTCTCATTCTCATTTGACAAATATTTACTGCATTCTTCTTTAATTTTGTGCAGAATAAACAAAGATATGGTTCCTGCATTCTGGAGGTTACAGAAAAAAGTAAAAGATAAAAAGGTAAATGGATAATTGCAATGAAATATAACAAACATGACTAAGGAAAATCAAGGTTCATGAAAATATGTAGCAGGAGGCCATGGTCTAGTCTAATAAGAGTAATGAAGAAAAAGAAATATCTAATGTAAAGCTGGATAGGAACTGGATAGGGTCTGGAGAGGAAAATAAAATGAAAGGAATAATGGAGGCATAGGAGGAAAAGATGTTTTAGGCAAAGATCCAGAAGACCTTGTTGAAGAAGTTTGGTACAGCTGAAGCTAAAGAATCCAGAAATCTGGAGAAAGGGAGACCTGAGGTTTCATAGGATCATGGGGGTTTGGACACTGTTCTCATGCATGGCAATCTTCCTCCCAAGACTGAAACTGAGTTATTGGACTCCTACTTCCCTTCCCTCCTCCATATGTTAAACAAAGAATATAAATAAATAAAACTAAAGCTACAACACTGTAACCATAAAAGCAAAGAAGGCAATACACATCACTAATAAACAAGGGAGCTTAGAAGGGAGCCTAGTAGGGAGCTTAAAATGGGAGGGAAATCCAACTTGGCAGCAAAGAACTCGCAACTCAGCAGCCCAGTGGGACTCAGGTGAGGGCTCCAACCAGCACCAGACTACTTCTAGTCACCAAGGTAATGCACCTGCAAGCTTTGCAACTGAATGGGCCTCTGCTATTCAGACTGAGGTGCGGACTGACTTTTACTGGCCCAGGGAAATCCAACTTGGCAGTGAAGAGCCCACACCCTAGAAGCTAGAAGCCCAGAAGCACTGGCCCCACTGCATGGCACCAGCACAGACTAGAGAACCAAGTTGCACTACCCAAGAGCGTCAAGACACCCCAGTCAAAAAGGTTTATACAACAAGTCCTAGACACTCGGAAGCACTAAAAAATTTAAGGCTCCTCAAGCTAAAAGAGGAGAAACAATGAAAAAAGAAGACAGACAATACAATAGAAACCACATCTACTTACCACATCCACTCTCTGGACAGGAACTTGTCACACACACACACAAAAAAAAAAAAAAAAAAAAAAAAAAAAAAAAAAAAAAAAAAAAAAAAAAAAAAAAAAAAAAAAAAAAAAAAAAAAAAAAAAAAAAAAAAAAAAAAAAAAAAAAAAAAAAAAAAAAAAAAAAAAAAAAAAAAAAAAAAAAAAAAAAAAAAAAAAAAAA
>PVHY01016087.1:0-34526 GCA_004024945.1 Uropsilus gracilis | reverse complement strand
CCCTCCCCTCCCTTCCCCCCCTTTCCCTCCTGTTCATAGTTGTGTGCTTCATTTTGGTGCTTAGCTTGTTTTGACTTTCCTCAAGGCTTTTGCTTATTTTTTTCACTATATCCCATACATTAGTGAAACCATTTGGTTTCTGCCTTTTTCTTTATGGCTTGTTTCTGCTAATATGATTTCTTCTAAATACATCCATGTTGTTATGAAGTCGTCAAATTTGTCATTTTTAATTGATGAGTAATATTCCATCGTGTATATATACCGCATTTTTTTCATCCAGTCATCTGTTTTGGGGCATTTAGGTTGTTTCCATGATCTTGCAATTATAAATTGTGCTGCAGTAAACATCCGGGCACAGGTGTCCTTTTGTACCCACATTGAGGTCTCTTTTGGGTAGATTCCCAAAAGAGCAATTGCTGGGTCAAATGGTAGTTAAATTTTCATTAGCTTGAGGGTCCTCCACACCCCTTTCCATAGTGGTTGAACTAGTTTACATTGCCACCAGCAGTGTAGTAGTGTTCCTTTCTTTCCACATCCTCGCCAGCAATTTGTGTTGCCTGTTCTTTGGATGTGGGCCATATTTTTGAGATTTTTTTAAACCAAAAAAATACTAACAGTTACAACTAAACCTTGTACTATGTTCTTTTAGTGATTAAGAAATATTCCTTCACACAAATATTGTATTTAAACTTAAATGCCAGTTATTAATATGATTAATTTTGAAATGTTTTTAGATGTTGTATTTCCTTTGATTCATGTTCCTCTGATTGCTGTTTAAATAGCATAGTAAATATTGGTAGAGGAATTAATTATAAATGTGAGGGCATATGCTTTTAAAAATTGGGAAGTTTGGAAAACTGTAGAAGTTGGGATTATATATGTTGTAGTTTACTTTCAGTTTTGTGAGCCTAAAACTGAGTTTCTCTTTGTGTAAATTTAGCCAGGAAATAATTATCTCTACTTATATGCATTTAGTTATTAAAAAAAAAAATCCAAAACTGAAACATCAAACCTATTTATTCATTTTTTTCAGTACTCTTGAAAAATTTTATGTTAGATATACAGGAAAGAAATCATATTTTCTTTCAGTATAACTAGAGAAGTATAAGGAAAGTAATATACTTTTCGGTACCATGTTTAAATTCAATACTTAACACTCATTAAATTGTCAAATATTTATTGAATTTTTAGCATATAATAGCAGTGTTTCAACTTCATTTATTAACTACTTGCAAATGTTTCAGGTATTGTACTAAGCACTTTGCAGATTTTGTACATCAGAAAACTAAAGATTAATAAGCTTTACTTACCTAAGTTGAGTAACTGGTGAGTGACTAAGCCAGCTTTAGAGTCTAGATTTGTCTGTCTTTATAAAATACTTCTTTTTATTTATTTATTTTTAAAATTTTATTTTTTGTATTCCCTGGGGTTCTCCTACCACCATATCATCTGTGGACCTTCATTCCAATCCTCCATGCTCGTCCCCTCCCCAACCTTTCCTACCCCACCTCCCCAGATGTATGCTTTAGTTTGGTTGTTAGTGTGTTTTGAGTTTTCCTCTTGATCTTTTGTTTGTTTTCCCTATATCCCATCTATAATTGAGACCATTTGGTTTTTATCTTTTTTTTTTCTGACCTAATTCTGCTAATGTGAATTTTTCTAGGTTCATCCACGTTATCACAAATGCTTCAAATTTGTCATTTTTAATTGATAAGTGATATTCCCTTGTTTTTAGTAACTACCATACTTCCAATATTTTAGTGGAATTATACAGAAATTTTTTGGTACAAATTTTCAGTTTTTAGTAAAACAAAATGATTGTTCCATTATTAAAGTTACTATGAAAAATAAATGAGTTCTGGCTACTATATTAAATATCATAATCTTTAATTAAGATTTAGAAGACTCCAGATTGCAATTGACACTTATTTTCTTGTGTATCTATAAAGAATAAGGGTGTTTAAAAATAAACCCAATCCATATATTTTAAATTCTAATTTGACAAAATTAAGGAGTGCTATACATTTATAATAAACATAATAAACGTACAGAAATATGCAAGTCAGTTTAATCCAAATATTTATCATAAAGCTGGTACAAGGTTTAGTACTAATAATTGAGGTATAATCTCTCGATTTTAGAGTGGTGCTGCTCGATATAACTTTATGCGGTGATAGATGTATTTTATAAACAGCACTACATGGTATGCAGCCACTAGTGATCTATGGCTTAAGATCTATGGATCTTAAGATTTTACAATGTGAATAATATGACTGAAGAAATGAAATGTTGATTTTATTCCATTCTAATTAAGTTACAATTGAATAATTATATATGAGACTCTTGGACAACTGACTCTTAGAGTTCTATGTCTTGGGAAGGAAGGAATCAAGCCCTGGAAATGAAATGTACTGTAAAGTTTGTGGAATTTAGTGTCAGATATATCACATGAATTTAAAAACCTCTCCTGATTATTGGTTAGATTTTGTGCAGTAAACATATCAACTTCTGCTTCTACATACATCTGAAGCGTATGTTCCTATAACTCTAAGTCATATACAGTGTTGTAGACCATTTGACATTATGTACATATATATTTGCTGAGGGACTAAGTAATGATGTAGGCTATTGCTATTTAATCAAATAAAAGTATTTTTAAAGGAAAATAATTTTTAAAAATATTTTTAAACTTTGGCTAATGGGCACCTTGGAAAGGACTAGATTTTTCAGGTGAGTTTTAAATTTTCATTTATATTTTTGCTAGGTAGATGTTTGAGGGAGTTAAAGGATGCAATCACAATCAGGAAAGTATTGAGAGGGATTGTAGGTAAATGGAACATCCTGTTGAAGGGTATGGTTAATTATAGTGATTAATTTAATAAGTATCACAACAAGAGATTAAGGGTAGCACATTTTCTTGGAATATGTGTTTCTTAAGATGTTGATATTTAACTTTGCTAGATTGGAATAGTTAGCAATAAAATTGAAAAGACACATTAGATCTATCCTGTGATAGAACCTTGAATGTCATATTTAGAAATATATACATCGTGTAATAGGGCGTCAGGGCCTGTGAGAATTCTGTATTTTAAGTATGTGCTTTGGTATATGTGTGGCATTGTTCTATTAATGATGTTCTGTACACAAATATGATTAGTATTGTCAATTAAATTCACATATAAAAGTTTGCTTCACTACCTAAGAATAATTAAATCTTTTTTTAAATCTTTGCCTTCAATTAAAATTTAATGTTTTTATAGATTTCAGAGTAGGACTTCAGAAGCTGCTAAACTTGAAGCTGAAGTAAGCAAAGCTCAGGAAACAATTAAAGCTGCGGAAGTTTTAATTAATCAGCTTGATAGAGAACACAAGAGATGGAATGCACAGGTTTGTTTGAGAGATCATGAAGAGGCTTACTTTAAAATATGGAGTTTAATGTAATATGTTTGTTAAAATTAAAAGGAAAGAAATAACTTTCAGTTACTAGATTTTAATGCCCATTACATGAATTAATATTTAAGCAAAATATCTTCATATGAGTAAATTTTAAAAAAAGCAACCCATTTCTCTTTTCGTTACCTATGTTATTGAGAGAAATGTGTTAATAGAAAATTTAGTTCTCTATTTTAGATATTTTTGGAACTTCACTTTCACCAGGATACCAGTATTAAGATGTCACATTGTTAACCAGCTCTTTCTTGAGGTTTGCTGGTTATATAAACATTATTAAAGCTTTTTTCTTGTGTGTTTTTCTTTACAAGTGAGATTTCTTTTCTCACTGATTCTCACAGCTTATGTGATGATGTTTGTCGGTATTCACTACCTCAGCACCTTTTTCTGCAACTACTCCAAGAGGTATCTCATCCAGCCTTATGCATATCATCTGTACCTTGATGACCAGAACTTTATATCTAGACTGTTGAGTGTTTAGCTTATATTCCCAAGTATACTTCAGATACTTACATTTGACTTTCTCAGGAACTCAAATAAATTATGTCTAACTTATTAGCTCACTTTATTTTTCTCATCTCTCAAAGTATTTTTATTTATTGTCTTTTTTAAAACACCTTTCTTCAAGGCATTCAAAGCAAAACCCCATGGTTGTCTTAGACTGTTTCTTGTTTACTTGTCAGAGATACTTACAAATACCCTTTTGGTTTGTCATCCATCATTAATGCCAATTCTTTTCTTTCTAATTGGAATTTTCTAATCTTGTCACTTTGTCACTCTCTGTCTGACTGTTTGGTTGCTTCATTCACTTGTCAGCTGCATGATCTTTATAAAACCCAGTCTCACTGCATTATGAACAATTGTGTTCGAACACTCCCTTAGTGAAAGAACTAAAATAACACTTTTCTTAGTGAAAATATTTTGCTAATGAATAAGCAATGAATTAGCTAATGAATAAGTAATTCATTATTGCACTGATAAAAGCAGATGCTCCTCTGCATCACCTGGGCAACCTTTCAGCTTTTCTCTTTCCAATCAGTCTTTCCCTTTCTCCTTTATCCCTTCTATATTTTTGTTTAGTCTGTTTCATGAATGATTATCATCTTTTTCCTTTGTTTTGTGCCTTTGCTCATTCTCTATCTTAACCGTATTTTAAAAAGTGATGCTGATTCACAGTATTGTAAGATGAAAGGTCTTCTGTTAGAATAATTTTGAACTTTCAATGACAAAATATTTCTACATTTGCTTACATTTTAAAAATATTACAGCAGTGACTTGACATTTTTATGATTTGACAATTGTATTCAAGACAGGGTATTACTTAAATCAGTAAATGATTTATTTTACAGTCAAAACTAATTTATGAAGCTGTCACCATTCCCATGTTAAAACATCTCTAAACACCTTTTTCTCTTTCTCTGTTTCCAGGTTGCAGAGATAACAGAGGAATTAGCTACACTTCCTAAAAGAGCTCAACTAGCAGCTGCATTTATTACTTATCTTTCTGCTGCTCCTGAGGGTCTAAGAAAAACCTGTTTGGAAGAGTGGACAAAGTCAGCTGGTCTTGAAAGTTAGTTATTGTTATTCATGTATTTGAAATTTCAGTACACTGTCTGCATCTTCTTAGTAAGAAAATTTTTCTAAAGATACCATGACTACTTTATATATCCTGAATTTTACAAATATTCCTAGAATTGCTCTGTTATTTCTGAAATCACTCCTTAAAACCAAGACTACTGAATTATATTTGATATTACATGAATACAATTAGACATTTATTTTAATTTTATAATAATTTCCTATCATAAGATGAGATGTAGGAACTCCAAAATTCCTTGTGAATTTTGTGGTTTTCATGAATTATTATAGTTATAAAATATTAACTTAATACAAGAAGTAAAATTTAGCTGAATTGTTTTATTCCTTTGTACAATTATTCAATTTTTTCCCCATTGGCTTCAGTGCTAACTGTTGGTCACAGTGCTTTTCCATCAATGTTTAAATAGTTTACTCCTTCCCTTTGTCAAGTACAAGATCATTGTAGTGAAATATTATTAATATCTTTAACTACTCAGAATTTGACCTGAGGAGATTTCTTTGTACTGAAAGTGAACAGTTAATTTGGAAAAGTGAAGGCCTGCCATCAGATGACCTTTCCATAGAAAATGCTATTGTTATCTTACAGGTAATTAATGTATTAAAAATTTGTCATGATGTGTGTTTATTTTGTATCTTGATATAGGAATTACCTTCTTCAAAGTCTTGACCTTTCATAGTCATTCTTTCTTTTAGTGATAACATTTAGCTAGTTAAAATCCATTTATAACTCAATGAATTCTAATTTCAGTGTAATTTTTTGCCTTAATATAAAAATACACACTAAAGTGGCATTATTTTATTGGCAAAGTATTCTAAATTGAAATACCTCTTTTCTGATATAGTAATATTCTCTGTTTTGCTCTCAAAAGTGTCTAGGTTGGAGTAAATGTAATGATTTTTTTAATGTTGTGGGGTCAGTATAAAATGGAGAGTGTAAGAAATTGAGGAAAGTGTGAAATGAGAAGTATCAAGAAAGGAGATAAAAAATGATTAAATTAAATTTTCCTCTAATAACTATTTTTAAAATTTAATTTCACAACGTTATAAATCTTGTGAAGACATGTGAAATATTTTTTGATCGATTTTAGACAATTCAACTTCAGTTTTTATTTCTTTAAACCACTCAGAATTTCTTAGTTTTTGTTTCACTTTCTGCCATTCAGATTATGCTGAGGGAATGTAAACTAACTGAGTAATAGTCAAAAATAGAATTAAAAAGGTAAATTACAGAGGGAAAGTTCTTTTGAAAACAAACCCCAAATAATGATAATCAGCACTATGTGGTACTCACTATATTGTTTATAAATTGTGATTAATTGATACCGGGGAAGCATTTCAATAATTAACTCATTAATTTTTTAAATTAACCTTATCTATTAGGCATATGTATTGTCCTTTTTATAGAGAAGGAAGTCAAAGCACAAAGGGATTGCTGGCCCAAGGTCATAGGGATTTGCTGACCCATGTGACATAACTGTCACATGCATATTAAAGCCCTGCCCTCCAGCTGTTTTGTGCTGTAAAATTGTCCTCAGTATGTGTATATTTTCATATATGTTTACATTTATTAATTTATTTTGTGTTATTTTTGTTATAGCTAATCAAGAAATAGGCTTCAGTTTTATTTGTAAAAGTTGTTTATATTCTAATGCCACTTATAGGTACAAAAAATAAAAATGAATTTTTATTTCAAACTTCTAAGAATGTCCTACACATTTTTAAAATAATCCCTTTAAGCTGTATATGCTGCCCACCCAGTTTCTTCCCTGCCCCCCTCCCCACCCAGTAATAATGAATTAAAATAAATTTCTATACCTCTAACCTTTGACCTGTTCTGAGCACCTGACATGTGTTCCAACTTCTGGTTAGGTACTGTTACCTAGAGCTTCCCAGATACTTCTGTCTTTAAATTCGTCAGTGTTTCTTTTTCTTTTTTGAGGAATCTTTCAGTGGCCAAGTGCAAAAAGAAAATCTTTTTATGATTTTAAGTAAGTGAAGTGTTCAAAAGGTTAGGACTAGCTTCTGAATTCAAGTATGTTACCAGGACACTGCTTTCTCTTCCTTGTGCATGATGGCTTCATTCTCAGATAAGTTCTCTCCACCCTGTGTGAATAATAACCACTGCTGACTCTTAGCTTGCCTTTGTTCTTTTTCTATTCCCAGAACCCTAGGCTGTCTTCCCCTCCCTCGCAGCATTTGTCACTCCCCCAAAAGGTCTCTAACTTGTTAGTATGGGTCACCTGCTTGCCCTTTAGGTGCAGTGCCAGATGATTAATAATCCCAAAGAAGTACATTGTGTGGGACATGCAGGATAGGCACAGCTAGCTGCTCACTCTCATCACTATTTTTGTTCCTCTCATATTCCTTATAACCTTATTTCTGACCAGTAGAAATATACTGGTCATACAGTGATGAAGTTATAAATCTGCAAATCCTCATCACATTGTCTCTTTAATTTTACATTCTGTTAGTTATTTAGCAAATCTAGTCAAATACATTTTTCAGGTGTGTCAGAAATTTATCCAATTCTAACTACAGCTACTGCCAGTGGCTTCATCTAAGTCTTCATCACTTTACACCAGGATAAATATTTTATTATTCCAGTTGATCCTTTGCCCCTAATATCACTTCCTTTTATAGTCTTTGAGTAATATTTTTAAAATATTAATCTAATCATGACAGTCCTTAGTATATTTCAATGATTTTTCATTGCCTGCATGAAACTTTCCTTATCCTTAGACATGGCATAAAAAGCTCTTCACAATGTAAAATACAATTATACCTGCCATTTTACACATCATATATGTCTAACTAAGCTAAGGCACTGGAACTTTTCTAAAAACTCTCACGTTTCATTCTTTTCTCCATCCTGCTGTTGTCTTTCTTTGAATTCCAGTTTACTTTTCTTGACTTAGTTTGATTTGAGTTGCTTTCTAGTAGCCGTAGCTGTTCCTCCTGCCATCTCCTGCAGAATCTGTGTACTCTGTGATTATAGATTTTCTGTTTTGCTATTCTTTTGGATGTGAAATCAGGATAAGATAATATATAATTTCCATATCCCTTATTTTTTTACTGTAGTACATTCAACAATATTGTTGGTGATTGAATGCATGGATGTATGAAAACTTAATGTTTTTAGCTCTATTATAAGTTGTTAAATGTAGAAATCAGTGCATGCAATTAGACTGAAATATGTGTTAAGAGGTCTTGCTTAATGTACACATTTAGAATATCTTATAATGAATTAAGATGAAAAACATTTCAAGTATGTTTTACAATTCTTAAGCATCTTTTCTGTGCTAAGAACATAATTTTTTGAAACATCTTTTTTTAAATGCATCAGATCGTTGGTTTGAAGTCGTGGGTAAGAATATTTTGAATTTTTCCATTCTTTTTGTGATTAGGCAAAGTCGCACAGACGTCTAATATTTGTTTTTGGATGGTAGCATAAAATTATACCTAAACCCTAAGTGTGGTATCATATTAATTCTGAGAGGCTATTTACTGATCAAGTTTGCTAAGAATAGCATATTTATATCATGGAAAATCTAGATATAGATGTTGGCTGAAGATCACACAGAAGTGTAACCTTGGAGGTCAGTTATGGTGACAGTAATTCATTCTGGTGCAATCATAAAGGTGGTGCTTTGTATGGAGAGAATTTTAAAACAATGGAACAGTCATTTCTCTATCCTCATTAGTGGTATTTACATATTGTTGTTGATAAAGTGCTGTTGTCCCCAGGACTGATGAATATTACCACCTCTCCACCTCCAAGGTGTGCCACATTGATGTTCTCGGTAGATGTGCCACAGTTCCAAGTCTCCATTTTACTTTTGCTTTCCCATGTCTTATCCCTATAGTACTTATCTGCACTATTGTTTTCAAGACATGTAAAAAATTAAGAAAATTAGGTCAATGTTACTATTTAAATCTGGTATATAGGGTAACAATGATTATTAGTTAGCTTTTAAGATTTATCATATGTATTCATGTATTTAAATATATAACTACACATTAAGTTGGCATTCATTCATGTGCTGCGTTCTTTTCACTGGTTGCTTTCTATTTGTTAGTATTTAATAGTTTAGAGAAGTCTATAATGAATTTAGTTCCTACTTCATTAGTTTTTAACTTACAGCTTATGTAATTTTCTCTTTTAGGCAAGTCCTTTTGTGATAATAACTATGTGCTGCTTTCTAAGATTTAGTGTCCTAAAATATAAGCAACTTATTGATAATTCTGTCAGAATACTCTCATGACTAGCTCATATTTTCCTTATAAGGCCTATTATTTATTCAACCAAAGATTGAAATTAGGAGATAACCTGAGTATGTATTTTAAGATATGTGCAAGTGGTATACCAGCTTAGAACTAAAACTCATGTTTACTGTATTGTTAATTCACATATTCTGTGTTACAGTGTAGGAAAGAGGCCTCTACCAACTTTAGCTAGTTAAGTTTAGTTACACAATGGTAACTCCTGTTCTGTGTAAAATTTATTAATGTGGCCTCTGGTGTAGCTAAAAACTGCACATTTATTTCCTCCATTTGATTGTTATTTGTGTTCTCCATAGTCTTAAGAGAAATAGTCACCTAGTAATTGAGTCATAACATTTAAGTAATTATTTCTTTTCAATGGAAGCTTACAATCTTTTTTTTTTTTTTAATACCAGAGTCGAGTGTGCCCATTTCTTATAGACCCTTCTTCCCAGGCTACAGAATGGTTAAAGAACCATTTGAAAGATTCGCATTTGGAAGTTATTAACCAGCAGGTATGTATCACTGACAATGGAGATAATAATTATTAGTGGCTTATTATTATAAAAAGAAATTTCAATCTGTTATCAGAAAATATGAATTCAAAGCAAAGTCCTAAACCTGGAGAAAGAAATACAACTTTCTTGAACTTAGTCTTCTAATTTGCAAAAAATAAAAAATAGAGTAAATGTATTTGTTTGATATCTTCTATGTTACTTGACATTAATCTAAATTCTGGGAGTATAATATGGGTAGTGACAGCTTCTGTCCTTGTGGACATGCCATTCTAGTAGATTTGAGAGACAGTTAGATAAGCTTTATGATTAAAGTCATGACTCAAGACTCAAATATAGAATTGTGGAATGAAGGTTACACTGACAGCTTAGAGAATCAGGAAGGCAACTTTAAGCGCACTTGTAGTTTCTCTCAGTGTCTCTATGACTCCATTTTCCTTTAACTACTAATGAGCATCTCTGCTGTGTCCAGTATTTGAATACTGTTCAGTAGAAAGTAAACATAGTATTTTAGGTAGTAATTTCTTACTATCATCTTGCTGAGAAAATTATTTTTGGTCAAGTTTTGTTTTTCTTTTGAGAAAGACCCAATGTGTGATTAATTTGCATATTATAGTTAATATTATATTAATATTCTTCAAGACCTTGAAAAATTACCTCTTATAAAAGTACTTCCTTTGTAAAATGGAAGTATCTCTCTCACTTGTGTGTGCTAATAATAGTTGTAAGCAGGGTGGTATATGAAATACTTAAATGCCATTATGGTTTGTAGTAAATGATCTTAATAGTTATCACTGCAAATTAAAAAAAATAAAATACCACAGTTAGAAACCTGGGGTGATATATAAAGCTAGCCAGAAAGCTTCACAAATCTTGTATACTTGTAGAATGTTGTCCAAATGTTCTTTCCACAGTAAGTAGAACTATCATACCCAGAAAAGTTTATAAGAATTCATCATTTTGTTTTTCTTCTTCCAATCAATTTGATTTTAAATGTAAATAAAATAGTACTTACTATTATCTTGGTAAGTAACTTATTACATTTAGATTTTTTGCATCTACATCATTCTGAAATGATAGTGCAAAATTGAAATACCTTTATTATTATAAAAATCTACTTTTCTTAAAGACATCTATTTAAATTATGAAATTTATTTGAAAATGTATTCAATTAAAATGATTAATTACAAAGTACTTATAACTAGAAAAGCAATCATGAACAACTTGAATTACTAATCTGCATATTAAATTTTAAACATTCATTTTATCCTATTAATATTCTTATTCATTATCTGTAAGGATCTTTGTAAATATTCAGGTAATAAAAGAATAAGTATGTATTATTTTTTGCTCTCTTAGGATAGTAACTTTATCACAGCTCTGGAATTGGCAGTACGTTTTGGGAAAACCCTTATTATACAAGAAATGGATTGTGTAGAACCTGTTCTTTATCCTTTATTGAGGAGAGACCTGGTGGCTCAAGGTAAAGAAGTGTTTATGGTTTCCAGAGAGTAACTATTTTTAAAATTTTCAAAGAAATTAACTTTATAATCAGCTTTGACTTTTTCCAATTGAGGTAATATTGGTTTACAACACAGTGTATGATTTAAGAGAATAGGTTCATACCTCCTCAGAAGTGTGTCTTGCTACTGATTCTAAAGAAATAGAAACTTTTGGATGGGTGATAGTAACATCATTATAGTCTAGTAGCAAAGAAACAAATTCTTTTAAGTGCCTCTGTTGTCAGGGGTATCTAGAAACACTGCCAGATACAGTGCTTTACTAGGAAGACTTGTGAAATTCAGCATATAGTTGCAATCATGACTAAGTTTTATTGCCAGGAGATGATACAAAGGAAAGTTAATAGAAAGAAAAGGCACATAGATGAAGTCATGAATCAAGATCTATGAGTTTCTAAGAGTCCTGTTTTTTTACAGCTGCGTAGAATGTACTCAATTCTCCCAAGGAATGAGTTGTGACAACTTCTTTGAAAAGTTCTCTACAAAAAAATTAATAGAGTTTTTATTGGGGGTTGATTATTTGATGCTCTTTCAAGCATATAGCAAAATTCTAGACTCCCCAGTGTAAAGCAGGTGTTCAATGTAAAGCACACTGCACAGTTTAGGTATAGTGACTCAACCCACTCTATCTGTTCTGGGAATGGTGAGAACGCTCCCAAACTCCAAATACCTCAAGGCTGGTTTTGGTCCAGTTTTGCAAGTGGAACTCTGGTGAATAGACTACAATGTTACTTCTTTTCTGCAGTTTTCTTACCCAAATGGTGATGATTGGAAAGTGATGCTGTTAAACTGTGAAATCATGTCATGCAAAGTATGCACACGTGCATACGTATGAGATATTTAAACATATATAAATGGAGCTATTATATACACTACATATATATATATATACACCCTTATATACACCATATACATTGCTAGATTTATGCAAAAATTTGTAATTATGTGGCATAATTATATTCTCTGATTATATGGTATAGTCATGGCGTAGAATACATCACTTCCATATGCTCAAACTTCTAGAACTTTTGTCAACACCCCATTCTTAGACAATACCAGAGATAGTTAAAATCTGATATCAATCAGAGCTCTCGGAGAGTTATACTTAATGAGCAACCGAAGGCCAGAATTTAGATTGTAGAGAATCAAATCAGATGGTTCAGAGAAATAGCAAATAGCAAAGTACATACTTTTTGTTGATCACATACTGTACACAAACAGATATCCTTGGCCTGGCAGTGGTTGATATTTTTCAAAAAAAACTCTATTAGTGGGATTTTTGCCTTTATAATCTGAATCTCCTAGCCTTCAGTCTTTGGTGTTACTCTGTTCTTTACTGAAACTTGGATCTATTGAGCTGGTCCTATCTTTGATATCTTAAAGTGGAATGGAAATGAGTTGACAGAACCATCTGATTTTATTCTCTACAATCTAAATTCTGGCCTTCAGTTGCTCACTAAGTATAACTCTCCATGAACTCTGACTGATATCAGATTTTAACTATCTCTGGTATTGTCTAAGAATGGGGTGTTGACAGAAGTTCTAGAAGTTCGAGCAGATGGAAATGATGTATTCTATGCCATGATTTGTTCACATTTTAAAACACTGTCCCAGATAGTTGTGCAAGACTATTGGCCCAGTTTATTTGTTTCTATCCATTTCAGTTAGGGAATAGAATCATTGCACCCACCTTATTTTTCCATCTTCCTCTTACTATTGGATATATTTACATTACGTTCACTGAGGTTCTTTGAAGTCTGTTAATCCCTTTGAGTAAACTTTCGATTGTCTTTTTCAAGAGTGTTGAGTTCCTCATGAATTGTCATTTTTATCATCATGAATTTCCTTTGGGGGCAGATATTGCTTGTTCTAGAACAATAAAAAACAATGTATCTAAATTTATTTAGAATCCAGTGTCCTTAGCTGTCTTTCTAAATATTGAGATCAAAGTATACATGTATTATAGGAATACTATGTGCTTCTCCTCCTAAATTTATTCTTCCAAAATTCCCTCAAGTTTGTATTAGTCAAAAAGAATAGCAAAGCATAAGTCCTTCTGAAAGTCATTTTCTTGAAGTCAAAGTTTTTTAATAGTAACAGGTTTTGAGCTTTAAAAATGGTGAGATTAAAATATTGGTAACAGTATTCTGAGTGCTATGTGTCAAGGGTCTGTTCAGAGTCCCACATTAACCTAATTAACCTTAAAAAAAAGTATTTCTGAGAATAGAAATGTATTTAACTACCATTTTGTGTATATGTCAGTTTTTGTGAAGTCTTTTTTAGGAGTTTTTTTTTTAAAGGTATTTGATCATTTCATTGAAATTGTCAAATGTATTGCTGTATTTTTTGTATAATAGCCATATGAATTTTAAATTTCTGTTGGCTTTGTAATTTTGTCTCCTTTATATTGATACATATTTTTTTCTTTTTCCTTGATCAAGTTGTTGATTTCTTCTACGATATTTTTGAACTAATATTTCCTCTCCTCTTTACTGTTTCATTCCTATTGCTCTCCTTAAATTTCTCTTTAAGTCTTTTTTTCTAGATTCCAATGGTAGAAGTTCAAAATATTAATGCTTATTTTTTCCTTTTTCCTAATATAAGTATTCTTATAGATTTCTCTTTAACCTCTTCTTCAAGTTCATACCATAAGTTTTAGTTCTTTATTATTTAAATTATCTAAATTATTTAAATTATTTTGAAATTATTTGTATGAATTTACCTAATATTTAGAAGTATATGACTTAAATATATTATACACTTTGCCACTTATCCAGTACTTTAGTCCATATACCACCTACCTGCCATTGCATTTTGTATTTTGTTACGATCCATTGTCAATGCTCTATATGATGTTTTAATTCAAAATTCTATCTGGGCATAATTACTTTTTCTAGTGCTCTTAAATTCTAGCATTTCCATTATATTCTCATGTACATCTGGATTCTTTCTTCTGTCTGAATATTTTCCTTTATGGAAGACCCTATTGGAAACTTCTTTTTCTTTCTTTTTTTTTTTTTTTTTTTCATTTTGAAAGACTGTTTTCTCACCTGACAAAAGAATTCTGAGTTCGCAGTTATTTACTTTAGCCTTAAGTTTTTGTGTTCCAGTATTTTTTAAGCTTATATAATTCCTGTCGAAAATCATCTGTTGGTTTTTTTTTTTGGATGCTTCGCAATATTTTCTATCACATTTAGAGATCTGTTATAATGTCCTTACAATTGATTTCCTTTTTTAAATCTTGTTTGATTTCTTAAGCAATTCCAGTTGACATAAAGGTATTACATTGGACTTGTATTTCACTGATGATGATCAAAATTTAACTTTACTTGATATATTTTGCCTTTCGTATATCCTCTTTATAAAGTATTTAAGTATTTTCACATTAATGTACAAATTTTTTCAAGTAAAATGTGTTTCTGAAAATTTTCTCATGATCTGATTAAAAATCATTTTTGTCAATTTATTAGTTTACAGTCATGTTATATAGTTTTTGAATCATGTTATGTAGTTATTGATGCTGTTTTGTGTATATGATATATAATTAATTTAACTTCTTATTTTAAGAAATTGTTCTTTAAAGGCAAAACCTTATTTTTTCTCATTTAACTTTCTTGTGGATCACCTGATTATAACTTTCAATAATTTCTTTTTAATGTTAATGATGATTATATTTGTAATTAATCATTTGTTGATAATTCTAGGTTTTTATTTGTTTATTCTATCTTCAAATATTATATCTTACATACTAGTACAACAGTTTTTACAGATGAACTCAGAATTGTAGAAAAATACATAATATTTTTTTTGTCATCTGTAATCAGTCACTTTAGAGAAATTTGAAATACAGAACATATAGTAGTATCATTAAAACTATTCTGAACATAGATATTCCTTTGCTGTTTTATTCTTCAAACAAATGAATATCATATCATTTGTCTTTACTTGCATAAGTGCTGATTAATAGAACATTCTGATTAATAGTATCTTGGGTGGAATAACATTTACTGTCTTTTGGTTCTATTGAAAAGCCTATGACACACTGCTTCAAAGTACTAGAAAATTGTATTTTTTTAATGTTATATGAAATACAGAATAATCAGGTCAACTAACTATTATTTTAAAAATATAGGACCACGTTATGTGGTACAAATAGGTGACAAAATTATTGACTACAATGAAGAATTTCGCCTTTTCTTGTCAACGAGAAACCCAAATCCCTTTATTCCACCGGATGCAGCTTCCATCATTACAGAGGTTAACTTTACTACAACAAGAAGTGGATTACGAGGACAGGTATTCAGAAACAATCCAGTGTGTATCTTACACTTACCTGGCAGTTTAGTGTAAAACTACTTTGTTAAGCAGACTATACAAATTACTGAAACTTGGGAGAATTAATTTATAATTGTCCTATCTTAAAGACCTCCAAGTTCCCAAAAGAAGATATTTAGGTTTTATGAAGAATTAATAAAGAACTAAGTAAAAATGTTTATGTATCAAATTTTGAGTTACATATTTTATGACATGGCAGTGTCTCTCCCTATTTTAATGCTTCAAAATTAGGAACCTAACACAGCATTTTTTACAACTTTATTAGGAGTCAGATGTATACCAGGTAATTCAATTATTTAAGCTTTACAATTCAATTCTCTGATCACCTTGCTAGTAAGAAAAAAAATAATTAAAGCAATAAAGTTTACAATTCAGTGGTTTCTTTTTGGAATTGGTAGGTTTTATGCTGTGTTCTAACAAGATTTTCCAAATTATGTCAGTGTTTTACTTTCCTGACAATATCGTCTAAGAGTTCCGTTGTCTGTGTCAACACTGGTTATTGTCTGTCTTTTCAATTGTAGTCATTCTTGTGGGAATAAAGTTGTATTACACTGTGATTTTTATGGCACAGTATTTTAAGTAAACTATTTCCTTATATTAATAATTATTATGGAAAAATTCTAGCTTCCATAGTTTCAATCTGTTTAGTCTAATTTGGGAATTGTAATATGTTGATGTATCAGATAATACAATTTCTTTTAGTTACTTTGTAATATTTAACTTATTTATTAGTTCACTTGGTTTTTTGGGAGGGGGCATTAGAAATACTTGTGAAGGTGTCTCATATCTTTAATAAGAGAGAACTAAATAGAAAACTGTTATATAATAGTAATATTTGTTCTAATGGAAGGTCTCTGTATAGCATTAAAAAAAAATTTAACTAATATAACCTTGACTTCTTCTTTAAGCTTTTGGCTTTAACTATTCAGCACGAGAAACCTGATTTAGAGGAACAGAAAACAAAACTACTACAACAGGAAGAAGATAAGAAAATACAGTTAGCTAAGCTGGAGGAATCTCTTTTAGAGGTAAACTTTATTTTTTCAGAATTTTTTTGTAGTTTTTTTCTATGATGGATATATATATATATAAAAGCATTTCTAAAAGATCATATATAGTACCCTCAACATATTTTAGGGAAATATCTTACAATCAGAATTCAAACAAAAAAGTACGCTCTCTTGGAATACATCATCCATCATAAGGAGTAATTTTTAAAGCAAGTTATTTTTTATCTTATATTATCTTTAAGCTGCACTTTGTTAATAGTTGTCCATTATATGACCAGAATTTCAAGAAGCATTCAAAGATAGAATGAGACTGATTTATTCTATCATTTAAAGTAATTTTCATTTTTATTATATTGATAAAATTAATTTATGTACAATGCTTTGATGATATAGTATCAAATAACTACTTACTATATTATTGGATAAAGAAAATAATAACATGTTGAAGTTCTTTTCACCTAAGTCCCGTAAACATCATCTAATTAATAGTAGTTCTTATGGGCATACTTAGATTTATGTTTTAATATACATACTAATATTCATATTGTTTTTCAAATTTTATTTGTAGACACTTGCCACATCTCAAGGCAACATCTTGGAAAATAAGGATTTGATTGAATCTTTGAATCAGACCAAAGCAAGCAGCGCGCTTATTCAAGAATCACTTAAAGAATCTTACAAACTTCAAGTTTTCCTTGATCAAGTAATTTTTTCCTTCTTTTAACTCTTATATAATGTTAAAATAATTTAAAAACTTAGAAAAAGTACTGCAGGAGAGATGATTACCAAAAAAAAAAAAAAAAAAAAAAAGCTATTCAAAAACATCAACACTTTGGACCTGATTCTTACTAGTATATAGAGAGAGTGGTAAGATGTTGAGGGCATGGAGGTTGAGGATGCTGGTGTATGTCCTGATTCTGACACAGCAGTATCTAAAATTTGAAACAGCATATTGGAAATGATTCTGAAAAAGCATGTTTGTCATTCTTAGAACTTTTGATAAGTTAGGGCAAGTTTTCTATTTCTACGTGATTTAAACTTTCTGGACTATAAAATTGCACCATTTATTCTCTGATCAAAATATTTACCTTTCCATTTGACCTCCTTTCCCTGCTCCAAGTGCATTCAGTTCTCACTAGAACTAACCCATGAATTGTCTCTAGCTTTGTAATCTGACTTTTAGAAAGGCATTTAAAATCATAAAAATAAGAACAACTACATTATTATTCTTTAGATGATATATACTTTTAATGATAAAATTATATGATTCATAATCTTCATTTTCTGCATGGATTTTGAACATACTGTACCTAGGTAAGTGCATAGTTGCCTGCAGGTAATAGAAAATCAATAGAACTAAGGTGTTTTTCTGCCTAACCTCCTTCCCCACCCCATTTATCCACAGGAACGGGATGCCTATCTCCCTTTGGCTGAGAGTGCCAGCAAAATGTACTTCATTATCTCTGACTTGTCCAAAATTAATAACATGTACCGTTTTAGTTTGGCTGCATTTCTCCGACTTTTCCAGCGAGCTCTACAAAACAAACAGGTATGCTGTTGTTTATCCCTAGCAAGAATGAATAATAGAAATAACTGTACCAGGAGCTTAGTTTATATAAGAACTTCCTGAACTTTATTTCTTAACAGACTGTACCAGTGATAGTGTTCTTAATGGAAATAATCTATGTTGTATACATAAATGGATAAATAATAGATGAACATTTTTTTAAAAAGCCCAGATGATTCTGAAAAGTACAAAGATAAGAAATGATCCATATCTTCCCTTTATGTAGAGGAAAACAGCGCCTAAAACTTAATTATATATTCTTGTTTGAAGCTGTAGTATATAGTTCTAGATAGTGGGGAAACAACAGTAGGCACACATACTCTAGTGGAAACCAGCATATATTCAAGGACACAAATTGTTTTAATTAAAAACAAATTACACTTTTTTAAAAACTAAAAAAAAGTTACTTTATTTTTTAATTTATTTTTTATTTTGTATATATGTTCATATATATTACACTGTTTTTTTTTAAAGTATACATAGATAATTTAATGTTAGTGTGTCTATACAATAATTTTGAGAGATTTTGAGGGTATAGCATACTATACCCTCACTTTACAAACACTTTTCTGGCTATCTCTGCTAGAATATTATATTCCTCTCAAAGTTGGCAGATTAAGATAGAATTTTTCTTATGCTCATGAATTCCAGTTTGGGTGGGACAGATGAGAGCAGCTTACCTTCTTTTCACTGTCTTGACTCTCCTCAGGATTTGAGAGTGAGTTGTGGATGGGGTAAAGTCTGCATTTGCTTGTCTGGTGTCTGGGTGGAGGACTTGAATATTGCTGCTGATTGCAGCACCTCTGCATGAGACTGGTTTATTTGCTAGAATTCTTAGCTTTTTTTTCTTCTTCCTTTTTTTTTTAAACTTAGCTTTTTATATTGCATCTTAGCTTTTTATATTGCATTATTTCAGTGGTAAGGCAGAAGTTAAATCACCTTTCAGAGTCCAGCCTTGAGTCAGTATTATCTCTGCTCTATTCTATTGGTTTACCCAGATTCAAGAGAAAGGGGAAATGGACTTACTCTTGATAGATGAAATGTCAAAGAATTTTGAGTTTATGTTTAAAACAGTTACAGAAATTTATGCTCCGCCAACCTTCTCCAATCATTTTCTTCTACAATTATTTAGTTCAAGTCCTACATTTGAGTAGTTAGGGCAAAAATACACATTTGTAAGTCCTTAGACAATATTGTCTAATTATCCTTTGAAAGTTTATTTTGAACTGATAGGATGTTAATACCTTTTTTCTATACCTAAACAATAAGGACTATATTTTATATATTTTAATATATATATTTTTAACTATAAAATTTAATATGTACTAATATATGTTTTAATAACTATCCTGTTAGGAACTGAAATATTTCTTCCCTTTTCCAAGTTTTTGATCATTTTAAAAATGAGTATCATTTGTGGGATAAATATAGGATTATTTGATAGTTGTGTTTCTGTTTTGGTGAATATTTTATACACTTTGTATTAACATTTAAGACATTTGGTTATAAAAGATTTTTATATTAAGGCCATTAAACTTTTGTCATGTGTTGTACAATTTTGAGTTAAATATCTGCCTTTTCACTTTATTTCAAGAATATTTTATGAAACAATCTATCAAATTACTCTCATAGTTTTTGTGTTTGGTATATTAATCAGGATATTTTAAAAAATTTGAGGGGTAGGTAACTTACCATTTTACTAAGTAGAGGAATAAATGTTCTTCATAGTCTAGTAGTTTTACTTAAGTATGTTTTTGTGAGAAAAAATAATTGTTCAGTTAAACTGCATATTTATTCTGTGTCAAATGTTTTCTCAGGTGTTTGGATTTTAACAGAGAAAAATAGGGGAAAGAATCCTTGTCCTCGTAGGTTTGAACTATACATATTTTCATGAATGAGTTGTTTCAGAAAATCTTTGATATCAATAATAATTAAAGTTTTACTGTTTTTTTTCCCTTACACTAAGATATCTCTTTTGACATTGTTCTTATATTCAAATATTTGAAATGAAATGGCACATAATGAAGCACTTGCTTTGTCTGTAAAATTCTGTCACTCAGTTATGGTGATAGTAAGGATTTACACGTATCTGTAATGTCCTTTGGAGAAGTAGTTGATTTTAAGAGGCAAGAAAAAGATTGAAGAATAAATAATTAATATTTTGGCCCTTAGATTTTTTGTTTGTCTGTTTGTTTTTTGAGAAACTAGGTCTCGCTATGTTGCTCAGTGTATTCCCAAACCTGTGGACTCAAGTGATCACCAGCATCAGCCTCCCAGGTAGCTGGGATTACAGGAACGTACCTTAGTCCAGCTGTGTTTTTTTTTTTTTTTTTTTTTTTTTGAGACTAGGTCTCGCTATTTTTGCCTGTGAAATCCCAGGTGCTCGTTGCTCGGGGTACCACAGACTCAAGCAATCCCCAGCCTCAGCTTCCCAGGTAGCTGGGATTACAGGCGTGCGCCACCACACCCAGCTATTTTTTTGGAACTAGGTCTCGCAACAGGCCCCTGGCGGGACTCAAACCGCGATCCCTAGCCCCGGCCACTTCGTAGGCTGAAGCTTACAGGCACGAGCCACTGTGCCCAGCCTCCAGCTCTTTTTTGAAACTAGGTCTCACTATGTTGCCTGGGGTAATCTTGAACCTTCTGACTCAAGCGAATCCTAGCCTCAGCCTCCCAGTGCTGGGATTATAGGCGTGATCCACTGTACCTGGCTTATTTTAGCCCTTAATTTTTAAAAAATATTTTTGGATTTTAAAATGTATTACATTCAGTCAAATGATTCATAATGTTGTGCTGGTAGAAGAAGCCTTTTTTACAAACCTAGACGGTGTAAATTACATGAGAGTTGATTCAAGTATATATGATTCATCATTTTTAAATTTTGTATCAGTAGGTAAAATCAGAGTCATGTATTCATACATACCTTTTTACATTTGAAGTTTCCTGTAATTTGCTTAGAAAATACACAATAATGAGTTCATTTTAAATTTGCTTCAATCCTGAGTTAAAAGTTTTTCGTGTTAAAAGTCAGCAGCTATAAACTGGCATGAGAGCTGAGGAGTAAGTTACATATTCTCACTAAACTTTAAAAAGAATATTGATTACTTTTAGAAAAGCTTAAAACTTATAAATTCCTCTGCAACAATAGCTCTATGATAATATAACACTTAAGTAACTTTGACTTTTATGTATGTGTGTTTATATGTGCCTTTGATTTTATTTTAAAAAGCAACATAATCTTAAATTTGTAGAATAAACTTGTCTCTTAGTGTTTTAAAAATCCACTGGATCTTGTAAGTACTATAGTACCTATAAGTACTTAATGTACTCTATCTCACAATAGAATATCTTTTAGTGTATTCAAGTTTCATTTCTCGTAATTTTTTTTTAAAAATAGTGAAATGAAGAGGTGTGTTTGCTGTATGAACTATGAACAATGAGTTCTCTGGGTTAGTTCCTGCTGTAAAAACCAGAAACCTAGGTTTGATGCGTAGATAAATAGAAATATAAATATCTTTATATTTTGTGCCAGTTCCCTAGTCTTTCTTTCTTAAAAAATAACATATATATATATATTTCTTATCTTTGTATTCCCCAGGGTTCACCCACCACCTCCATCCCTCCCCTGATGGCCCTCACCCATTTCCCCCCCCACCTCATTTATGTATTTTAGTTTGGTTGTTAGCTTGCTTCAACTTTTCCTTCTCGCCTTTTGTTTATTTTTCCTATATCCCATATATTAGTGAAACCATTTGGTTTCTGTTTTTTTTTTGAGTTCCCTAGTTTCCAAGTTTCACCATTCATACTGAATATACTTTTCCTAAGCTGTTAAAATTATTTAACCATAGTTTCCAAGTTTCACCACTCATGCTGAATATTCTTTTCTTACGCTGTTAATATTACTTTACCAATTTTTTGGGGGGAGGGGGGTCAATTATAACTACAGAAAGCAAACCTGCTTAGTCTGAATATTTCAGAAGTGAATCTTGCAAGGCATGTATTCTTCAATTGTCCCCTGAAGTGAAACAGAAAATGATCACATGTGTGGAATAGGCCCATATTTATAACCTCCATCTCCTTCATTTTACCCCAAGTAATTTTTTGTTAATAAATGAAATAATCATTAATGATAAGTACTTTTTAAAGTTACATCAGTCATCTATATTATAAGTACAGAGGCAGATTAAAAAAAAACCTAAAATTATATATGAATTTTTACAGCACCAAAATTATTGTAACCAAGATTTTTTCAATCTCATTTAATATGAAAGTCGTAGTATTTTAGGTTATTACATTAAGGATAAGAAAACTTTTTATTTATAGGGTAGTTCTGGTTCTACTGTTTTAATCTGGAATGGTAATTATAATATAGTAATTAGATGGCTTTAGGCTAGAGTGATCGTGTGTGTTTAATGCTAGTACAAATTAAAACGATAGTCAAATTCAGCTTATATTGTATTACTGGAAATCAATTGTGATTTTATTTTTGTTGACAGCTTTAAATAAATATATTAAAAAATAAACTATTTCTCTTCAATGGTATTAGTTAACAAGTTTAATGCACTTGTTCAGTGCCTTGAGTTGGATCAGCAACAATAACTGTTCCAGAATCAACTTTGAGTCTGGAAGAAATCAACGTTATAAACATAAAACTATGGTTTACCTTTTAAATGTTTATACATCTTTAAAATGAATTTCCATTTTCAAATTATAATCTCCAGGATTCTGAAAACACAGAACAGAGAATCCAATCTCTTATCAACTCATTAAAACATATGGTATACGAATATATATGCCGTTGCTTATTTAAGGTAAGAAAGATTTTCTCATTTGTACAAACTATCAGAATTTTGATTTAACATTATATTATAATTAAGCTGTATTTGTAACTACCCCCTAGAAACATTTTGAAATTGACTTTTCTGAAATTTTCCTATGAATAATATTGATTATTGGCTAGAATGTTTTACTATATTCTGGAGTATAGTAAGGGTAAGGAGGTGAGTGTCAGTTGAACAAGGAGGAGCAAATTCTGGCTTAGCAGACTAAGCTCTGTTCATACCTTAGACACTGGCAGAAGGAACTACAGTGAATTATATATAGGTCATTATATAAGTCATTTTCTAGCCAGAGATTCTTAACCTCATAACTGTTATTATTTGTGATGGCTGTTTTGTGTAATTTATGATATTTAGTAAAGCTCCAGTCTTTACCAATTAATGCTAATCAGTATCTCTTGACACTTTCAAATGTACCCTCGGTTCGGGACAAAGTTGTTTCCTATTTCTGGTTATTAGCAAGTAAGCTAATGTCTGATTCTGAGTTATGACAGAAATTTATCTTAGTAGTCTTCATATTATAAGAGCTCTAGAGGAATATACAATTAGCATTTTAGAAAATTTTGAAAATATTGACTTTTATTTCTAGACTACAGGATTTTCACTTATAGTTATTTTTTAAATATCAGTCTTTGGATATTGCTTGTGATGTGTCAAAGAAGAGCTTAGGAAGTCTTGAAAAGATATAGTTAATATATTCTTTACATGGTATAAAATTTATGATTAGGATGATTTTACTGAAGATCTTTTTTGAGATAGAGAATAAGTCCTTCAAAGTACCTTTCACTTCAGCATTTTGACAAAGGGTGTTATGGAACTTCAAAGAATTGTAATTGAGCATTTCTGCTGAATTCATATTTTAATGAGTATTATTGATTTACATTTTTCTTTTAAAAAGTGTTATAGAAAAATTGTCATAGTTAGCTGTTAATCTAAAGATCAGCCATTTGGTTCTCAATTTTAACTTGTTTAAAATGAGTAACTATGATCAAATGATAATCAAAGCCTGTTGTGTCACTAAACTGCTACTATCCTAGATAGAAGGATAACAGAAATCACCTGTTTCATCCCTTATAGCCCTCATGCTATCTCTCACATTTGATAATGTAATATATTATTATTTCAGATAATACTTTGAAAATTATACAGCAAAACTTTAAAAGTATTTTCAGAGAGAGAGTTTCAAACTTTATGAAACTATAGGAAAAGAACCTTAAAGATTCATTCTCGATTTTCTTTCAGTTTAACTGGAAATAATATATTCTCATTCTGGCTCAGTAAATTATATTTTTAGGTTTACTCTTAAGTAGTCATTTCTCTTCATTATGACATCATTGTTAAATATTTATTGTTAAAGGGACTCATTGATATTGTTAGGAAATCACAAAACTGCCATAAACAACATTTGTTATCTCCAGGTTGGAAAATCATAGATAATGATCCTGGGTGACCTGGCTTAGGTCTTATGGCATGTCTTGTTACTGTTATCTGTGTGATGATTTAATATGATTGGCCCAGCTAAATAATATGCTCATATTTAAGATCAGGATGTCTTTTTGTGCCCAGTTAGTGAATAGATGCCTAACTAGAATTACCCATTTTTTGATGTAGGCTTTGACCAATGTTTTAGAGGGGGTTAGCCTCAGTAATAAATAACATCTCATACTGCTGTGGATAACCTCAAAATCTTTGGTGGGTCTTTCCTTCTCTTCAATACCATTAGGGAATATAATATTCTTCTTAACTTAAAGGGAGAGTGCTTAAATAGATGTAGTAATACTATATATAAAATTGTGTTCATATATAGCTATATATAGTAAATAACATATTAAGTGATAAAGCCTTGAAAGTAATGCATATTTTGTCTTAATTATCATTTCTTGGTCTTATTTTCTTATTGACATATCATTGGTTTACAGCACTGTATGTGATTCGAAGGCCTAGGGTCACACCTCCTCAGATGCATGTCTTCACTCTACTTGAAATTAATTTCAAAAAGCAATTTAGTGTCTTATCTAGCAAGTCACTGTTATACCCCAAGTCCCAACCCCCTTCTGCATAAATTTTTAAAAATGAAATTTCTTGATTTAGAGGCATATAGAAGGTTTGGAAATATATAAGTAGACACAATGACAAACTGAAGATTACTAATATAGGATTGTTATCTGGTTAGTAATTCAGACCTCAGTTAGATTTCAGTTAGTTAAGATAAATATTTCTTAAAATATGAGATGTAGGTACTGCTTAATCAGCACTTTCTATAAAAACTCTCAATGGTTTGCTTTCCCTCCACCACAATTTAGAAATGCTTTGTGGAGATGTCATGTGGACAGTTATGTCTTGTATTGATAGCAGAAAACATGAATACAGAATAATAAATTCTGTGACCAATGTCAGAAGACTATGCTTTTCTACAAGTACAGATTTAGAAACATCAAGATAACATGTTTATCCTTTTCAGGCTGATCAACTGATGTTCGCTCTGCATTTTGTTAGAGGCATGCATCCTGAACTTTTCCAAGACAATGTAAGTAGTAGTAAAGGAGAGAAGTGTTTGCAGTACATAACTATTTGATAATAGCTGGATTTATGCTTAGATAGAAGATACTTGAGCCTACAGATGTGTCAACCTATACATTTTTTTTTATTTATTAGAAATTTAAGATACTGACTTCCAGTTCTATTTACCTAGTATTCTAAAGTAAGGTAGGGGGGGGAAAGCACACTGTCTAGATTTTTTTGAACCCAAGTCCACTTAATCAGGGCAGCAGAAGATTCAGCCTTCTTAATTTCCAGTTATACTACTGGAGCTGATAAATATAAAAAGTGAAACAATGTGGCTCTTCAATTGCAATACCTCCATTAGCTTGGACAGAGTCACATTGCACATTAGCTTGCACAGAGTCAGCAGGTAAAGCAAGAGGGTCCTGTCTTAGATGTTTCCTTGAACATGTGGGATTGTATTATTGTTTTTATGTATAACTTATGTATAGTTTATCTATGACTTCATTTTTGATGTGCCATCTAAACCCTTCTTAATCTTGAAAAAAATCTACTTCCATAGAACTAACTAATCCTTTATTGGCTTACTAAAATTTAAAAACATTGTGCATATAAGTGATTTTTCTCGTAGTTATGACATTATCATAAAGTGAGAACCCAATAGCTATGATGGCAGGGAGTGGACAGTGTAGCTCTGACTTAATACATGTGGACAGTGTAATGTGTGGACAGTGCAGCTCTGACAATTACTTTTTGTTCTATTCAATCAGATTTTAACCACATTCTGAGTCCCTCTTATGTGAAACTTAAAAAAATATAAACTATCCCATAATTCTGCCTTCCTTGTTTCTTGATTTTCTCTAACTCTACCTTTTCTAGGTGACTTGTATAGTTTCTCCTGAATTTATTAAATTGACTCCTTTTATTTGTATTATTTATTTTGATGCCTTCCCTCCTATGTAATTTTTCACCATGATCAATATGTTACATGGTATGTAAGACCTTATATTCCTTGCTTTTTCCTCTTGGAGTACAAATTATCACTGGGAAAAGACAACATTTTTCTTTTACTCATATATAGCAGCAGCAATCAGTCTTACTTTGTGACTGTATAGTTTCAGTAGGAAAAGAGTGGGTGTTCAGGGTAGGTAGAGGCAGTATGTTATGATGATTTTTCCATATAGATTCAGCTTTTTATTTGTTATTGCTTTTTTTGCAGGTCAATGTGTAATAAGTACTACAGTATGTCCATTAGTATCTTATTGGGAGGTAAACAGTGTGACAACATAGATTTTCATAGAGTACTACATTCCATAATGCTTGATCAATCTTGATTTATAGATAAATAAAAAAGAAATAATAGCAGCCTCCACCCAATTGTTGAGAAAGATAATTCAATAGAACTTATCTTTTTTCCTAATGTAACAATTTTTAAACTTCTGATATTTCCTCTTAGTTTATCTATGAGTAAGGAAGAAATGAACAATTTGCAATGAACATTTGTTCATTACAGCATGTAATGAACAAATGGGCAGGTAATGACAAATGCTAAATTAAATTTAAAATTTTAGATGTTAAGGCTTATTATGTGTATTTATAATAAAATCACTCCTACTAGATTTCATATTAATGTTTAGTGTTAGTACTTGAATAGTCTTAAAATGTTAATGTATTAAAAGTGGAACAATCAGAAGCAGTTTCTTCCTTCTATGTTCTGAGCAAGCTGCATCAAAAGCTAATTTATAAGGAAATGTAGAAACTTTTGTTACCTGGTCAGTATTTTCATATTTTTCGTTTCCCTCATATTCTTATTTAATAGGAGTGGGATACATTCACAGGAGTGGTTGTTGGAGACATGTTGCGGAAAGCTGTAAGTTGAAAAAATGAAGCTGCTTCAACATTTGGAATTTGATTTCATGAAATACAATTTGTTTTAGAGGAGTTTTAAATTACTGTTGAAATTATATTTTAATAAGAGAAATGTGTTCTTGCCTCCATTGCCCTACTATAAAATATGCTTATATGTATATATTTATTTATCCTTAGATATATTTGTACATTTGAGAAAAAAATATTTATTAAAAACTAAGAAGTTAATTGTCTCTCTTTTCAACACACTCATGCACATATACATATATAACTACCAAGAATATTTTTATAATCCTTAGGCAATTAAACCTTACTTTATAACTGGAAAAGTTTTCTTATATAACTGAAGTTAACAAATTAAAAACTTTTGATAACTTCAAATTTAATTTTTCCCATTTGAACATGTAATAGATGTTATTCTTCAAAGCATACACTGAAATATAAAACCTAGATCATTTGAAATGCAAAAATAATTTAAAACAATATAGTTTTATGGCCGTTTCTTATTACATTTGAGTTTTCACAAAAGATTAAGTACAATGAAAATGAACACAACATTTGTTGCATAGTTTTCTAAAACCATTCTTATGTTACAAATTTTACCTTTATATATGCACAATGATCTTTTTTCCAAAATAATGTTCATAAAATTAACTAGTTAGTGTTAATGTTTTTTAATGAATTTTATAAATATATAAAGGAAAATAACTGTTTTATTGAAAGGACTCCCAACAAAGAATACGTGATCAACTTCCATCATGGATAGATTCAGAAAGAAGCTGGGCAGTGGCAACATTGAAGGTATTGCTCTACTACTATGAGGGATGTTTATATATATATATTTTTTATTTGAGGTGGTATTTCTATTTGTCTGTTTATTTATTTATTTATGTTGATGCTCATACTCAGAGTTGGTATTTCTTTGAACAATACATAAAATCCCTGCTAAAAGAGTGTCATAGAATTAATTCTTGTTAGTCCTTTATTCAATTAATGTATTAATCTTTCATTCAGCATATACATACCGAGTCTCTACATTGTACAAGATTTTATGCTCTAAGGAATAAAAAGATAGCTAAAAGTCCTCTAATATATTGAGGTCTTATTTATAGACTAATATAGAATAGCTTAATATTTCAGTTATAAGATACAGGATCATACTTGTGTTAAAATGTTCCCAATTCAAACATTTTTTCTCTCACTTCTTGTCATCTTTTAAATGTCTTATCCTTGCAATAAATCTCTTTTGTCTTCATTATTCAGATGCACTGGGCAATAGCACTCCTGTTCCTCCATATCATGAAACATATAGTTTTAAAAATTTCCTTTTGTGTGTTTAGTGCCCCATTTTAAATCTCTTAGTGGACTTTTGTCATTCATAAAGGCCATAGTTTTTTTAAAACATGTAAATGATTAAGATTTCTTCTCACCTCCCTCTTTATCTTTACTTCCAATCTATTCCCTCAATGTTTCTTCCATTTAGAGTCCTATTATTTCCTCTGCTGAATGCCCTTTGACTTTTTCTTATCTCCTAAATGCATATTTATTTTTCAGGACTTAACCAAAAGCATTACTTTCTCTGTGACTTCCCTGCCTTCTCCATTTCCTCCTGGCATATATCTTGAATATCCCTATGTCATAACATCTGTTCTGGTTCAGAATTACTTATGTCTGCATTTTCTCCTAGTTTGCATATTTATTGAGATTAAAATCCTTGCCTTTAAAAACTTTATTTCCCTAGCATTTAGTTTAAAATTTGACTTATATACCACATGATAGATTTTCTAGTCATTTTTTTTCTTGAACAAATCATAATAAGCCAGTGACACAGTTAATTTTTCATTGTTCATATTTTCCTAAGGGTTAAAAATTTATTAATTACTTAGAATATGGTAATGATGGAGAGTACCAATATATAAAAGTCTTGGTTCTTGTTTTCCAGGAATTTATTGCCTAATGCAGAAGACACTTTTTAAAATAAATAGTTACAGTAGAATGTGAAAAAACAGCAGTTGTTAAAAACAGAATTTGAAGGTATTCCTGGATTATTGGGCACCATTCTTTAAATTATCTCATAAATTCCTTACGGCAAAATAATGATAACAATGTGGTACAGATAATAATGGTTTGAACAGTTGATCTAATGAGAGGTTATACTTGGGAAAAATATCTTACTGTGTCAAACCTAAAATTTGATATGATGCTTTTTTCACGTACTCATTTCTACTTAAATAAATGTAAAACATTTAGGGAAGGCAACTTGTTTCAAATAAGTTTATAACAGATACTCGTTTTTTTTATTGACATAGTTTACAAAACTTTTTTAAATTAATTTACAGATGAGAAATAAGTCAACACAGTGAGTTGTTGAATGTTAAAAGGTTTCTTTTCATACATATTTTTGAGGATTGGCTATATACCAAACATTATATTAAATATTTCAGATGCTTTATCTTGGTTTATCACCACAATGTGTTAAGGAGGTCATAATTATGCCTCTTATAGAGAAGAAACTGGAGTGTGGATCAAATATTGGGAAGTTCTGGATCTACAATTTCAATTCAGGCCTTCTGGCATCAAAGTCCATGTCTCTAATATGTAGAGGCTTCAAATACAGTGTTTTCTTTCTTGCTTGCTATCTCCACTTTTTCCTATCTGTACAGGGTAACAATAAGAATAACTGACATTATTGTTGACTTGCTTTGTTCAAGGCATTATGCAGAATTTTAAAGTGAATTATGTCAAAACATTTTCAACAATATTTTGTTATTGTCCTCATTTAACAAATGAGGAAACAAAGTCCCTTGGAAAGGAACAAACTGATACAGGCACTTGCTATGGTCACTTGGAAATTTAAACTGATTTCTTTACTCTCATCTAAAATCTGTACTACCATTCTTTACCTTCTTTATTTAATAAATATTTGTTGAAAAAAATAAATGGATTTTGCTTTATATCATCATTGTTTTTTCCATTAGTTCCAGTCATATATTTCCTAATGTTAAAAGACTGTACTGAACAAACTTACTCTATAGAGAATTTAACAAATAAATGCCTTGGGACATAATCAGTGTATAGCACTAGTGTTAGAGATGCTAGCGTGTATGCAGAGAACTTTCAAGTTCTGCCATAGAGACTAGGTCAGATTGCTGGCCAGATGCATGGTGATGCATGATGGGTTGCACCCAGGAGACACGGCACTAGGACCTTCTTATACACTGCTTGTCACTGAAGTGAACAGACTACCACCAAGTGTTACTGTAATAGACTTAGATCATTTGCTAAAAATATTTAATTTGAAATGTACAAAGGTGATTTTCTGCTGTTTGATTTTAGCTAATATGTAATGAAATTTGTGCAATATTTACAAATACAAAATATTTACAAATTAATATAGGTGTTTGGGTGAAACATCCTTACATACTTTGATTAATGTTTATATTACATGAGCGCATAATACTGAAGATTGAAATTGTCTAAATTCATCGTTATTTTCAATGAAAATTCTCCATTTGCACAGACTTACACTTGTTACATCTATAGCCCACTTTTCAAAAAAAACTTGGAAGAATATTGTTTGAGGCAGAGGGAATGAATTTGTTGAGGAAAGCCTCTAAGAGATAACATTGTTTGAGATGAATGTTGAATGCTGAGTTTTAGGTAGAAATAAATGAATAAAAGTTTAGTATATTCAGAGATAAAGTAAGCGATATATACATGAATAGAGGCATAAATGAATAGGGTTTACTAAAACATGCTTTGTTAAGGAATTAATATTAGGAAGATTAGTATTTTCTACAATCTAGCATGGTGCTAAACTACGGCAGTGTTTAAAATTTGCACGATTTTAAGGGCATTCTCTCTGCAAGGGGCAATAGGTAACAAATGGTATGTAGAGAAAATTTTTTTAACTTATCAGGACTGATTTAGTAGTACTTGGGAAATATTTCTTTTCTTTTGTTCTGAATTGGATAACTCTAGCACACTATTTCTGACTTAGAAATGATGAGATAAGCAAATACAAAATAGAAGGTAAGTCATAAACATCTATCAATAATTGGCTTCCATTTACTATTTAGTGTTTATTGAATATAAACATGTTTATATTTGCTTTTAACTAACTTTATATGGTTATTATTATTTATATGGTTATTATTATTACTTTTTAGATTGCTCTCCCCAATCTGTATCAGACTCTCTGTTTTGAAGATGTGGCTCTGTGGCGTACTTATTATCATAATTCAGTTTGTGAGCAAGAATTTCCATCTATTCTTGCAAAGAAAGTTTCCTTATTTCAGCAGGTAAATTATCTAAATACATAAAAGTATTTAACATTTCTCTTGTCATTCAGAAGACATTTAAATGAAAGCTTTGCTTTAAAGTGTCACATAACTTCCATGGGGCCTGTGTGGGGAAGGGCTTTCTACTTTTTCCTCTTAATCAGATAATGAAATCACTGGCAAAATTTCTGAGCAAAATGTTGTTTGCCATTGTAGATTTTCTCACTCCCTCTTGCTCTGAAGTGAGGTTGATTTTGCAATAGGGAAATGTCTTACAGAAAGAAATTATAGATTAGATAAGAAAGGAAGGCCTTGTGATCAAAATGAGGGATATTCCCCTTCTTTGATTGCTTACCTTACCTGTGGGTGCCACTGAATTTTAGCAAAAGACTTGGTGTTGGGGCACTTTCTAGGAGCTAATGTTCCATTAAATGACCCTCCATTTATCTGTTTAAATTGCGTTGCTAGGTTAATGGCTGAGGTTCTACTCTCTTTATATCTCCTTACACAGTAAATTCTGTTTTTATCAAGTGAGTGTTTATTTTTATAAGAGAGGAAATAGAAATTAAGAACATTTATTTGAAAATTTAAGTACCTGGGAATAGGTATACATGATTCAGCATGAGAGTGTTTTTAGGCAAGATTTTTCAGCCTCTATTATGCTTATCTACACACTGTTTTTTTTTTTCCACCTTCCATTTGGCCCTTTATTAGATCCTGCAGTTATAGCTAGTCTTGTGACCATAATGTGTAGATCATTTTCTTTTGATGATAACTTTCAGGATTTTAGTAACATTTTGGCTCTTAAGTATGTATCTTGTGATAATTTGAGGCCTAGTAAATAGATAATAGTAATAAGTTTTCACATATTTTAGTAAAAGCTGTTGTAATTAGTAAACATTCACTATTATTTAGGTTAGAACTCTTGTGGTAGCTCTATAATTTAAATATACACTTTATTTTAAGGTTCTTGTGGTACAGGCTCTCAGACCAGACAGATTGCAAAGTGCCATGGCTCTATTTGCATGTAAAACTCTAGGTAAGTATAATACTTTCCTAGGAGGAGATTACTGACTTTAATTTTCTGTTTTAAAATTGCATATTCTTTTATTTTGACCTTTGTTTAGAAAATGTTTAAGGGTTTTTCTCTTCTATTTAATATACTACTTGGTTTAAAAAAATAATTCTCAGTGTGGAATTTGACTATATTTAACATTGTATTAAATTGGTTTCATAATGACATATTTAGTTAGGACCTTATAGATTTAAAAATACTATTTTCTTAAGATATAACTTAGACATTTAGACATTTATTCTTGACTAGGATTTCAAAGCAGGGAATCAGTTTGATTAAGATAATTAAAATATAACATACCCACATAGGCAAAAAACCCTCAAAATGAGTTATTTTGTTCTAAAACACAAATTTGTGTGTCTTAGATTATACCAATTCTGCAATGAAATTTTTATGCATTGGAAATAATCTCATCTGAATAATTAAAAGTTATCACTTAAAATGACAAACTATTTGGAATTATTTCAACTGCAGAAGCAAATTTGGAAAACTATGTTAAGGTTGTCAAGAGGATTTCGGATGAGGCACAGTCTCTCTCCAAAATAATAGGTCTTTGCTAGGTTTTAGTATCATGCTGGGAATGAATACTCTGCCACAGTTCAAATAGTATGCTGACAGCTTTTTCTAGAAATCCTCCATTTATATTTAATTTTCCATATGGAATATGTATATGAAATTTTATATGAAAATTATATTTTACTCTCTGTTTCTCCTTTCTCCTTAGTGTGTTTATCTGTCTGTGTGTTATGTTGCTTTTAGATTCTTCTTTAATTCCTACAGTTTTTTACCCTTAGTCTTGGGGTTTATACATGTTCTGAGGTATCAAGGCTGCTAATCTCTTAGGATGTAGTTTAAAACTGGTGATGAAAGAGAACTTTTCCATAAAAAAACCCTTGGGCAGGACTCTACTTTGCTCAGCTCATTTCTGCAACTGAGTACATCAGAAAGATTTGAACTAACAGTTTCCCTGAAGATGTCGGGGGTTGTTACCAGAAATAGGGGGAAGACTGAAGATAGAAAATACTAACATTATATTTTCCATCATTATTTTACTATCAGTTTACAGATAACCTACTTTAATGAATTTTCATATTTAAGTAGTTTGATAATAGAACAATTCGTAATGTGCATTTTAAGAGTCTGACTTTTTAAAATTACAAATATATGTAATTTGATTCTGAAGAATGAAATAGTTGAAAAGAAGATCTAGTGTCATTTATTTAAAGCTATGAACATTCTTTATATTGTAACTGAAACGTTTAACATGTTTCCAATTGGAGACATATATGGTGAATAATAATTTTACTAGGCATACAGTGAGTAAAAAAAGCAACTATCCTGCCATTTAAGTTAGCTCATCAAAGTAGCCTTTTACTAACATTTTTGAGAAAATAGAAGCAATAAGACAGAAATGCTTCATTTTCTACCAACAAGTTCATCAACTCTCTAGAGAATGGCACTCACCCATTCTCCTTTCTCCTCTGATACTAGGAATGACTTCCTTTGTTTTAATTAAAGGCTAACCCATTTGCTCTTTGTTTACTCTTTCCCTCCATTTTTCCTTCTCTTATATCATCAATATTACTTCCTTCATTGGATTCTTTCTGTTAGTATACAAACATTTTAATATAACTTACTGAAAAACTTCTCCATAATCCTTATCCCCCTCTATCATCTCATTTCTTTTTTTTTTTTTTTTTTTTTTT
>PVHY01016086.1:0-34547 GCA_004024945.1 Uropsilus gracilis | reverse complement strand
AAAAAAAAAAAAAAAAAAAAAAAAAAGAAAAGAAAAAAAAAAGGAAAAGAAAAATCTGGTGGTAAAACCCTCACCCAATCAGTGCCCGAATTTCCTGTCATCACTGTAGTCGAGGGACCTACCTGACTGGGAATTCCACAACTGTGTCTAGTTTATCTCTCCAGTATCTATTGTAGGAGAAACGTTTGAGGTGAACCACCAGGATCCTCGGCAAGGACCACAGGTCAAACTTCTTTGTGGCCTGTTGATGCTTCTTACAGTTGGGACAATACCTGAAGAGAAGAGAAACCTCCACTGAGTGGGAAGCAGGGAGCCAGTCACTGGGCACTCAGGCACGGCACAGCTGCAACCCATAACAACCACTCAGCACAACAAAGCAGGGAGGTCTCTAGGTCACCTTCCACACCAGGGTGATGACTCTCTGTGTGCAAAGCATAATCTGCAGAGAAGAACCTGTGTGGCAGAGCTGGCCATATAAAAATGACACATCAAAATACAAAAGGTCTCTGTGTGCAAAGGTGGTCCCAGCAGATCTGAGTCCAGAGTCTAGAGTGCCCCTGATAAGAGGGAGCTGCATTACCAAGGGTCGTGCTCCCCAAGGGTCTCCCTAGTAGTGAAGAGCTCAATGCAGTCTTTCAGGGCCACGGCAGTCTTCTTTTTTTTCTGCGGTTGCAACATGCTCACATGCTTCTCGTAGGCCTGGGAGGAACAAACAGTTCTGCTGGGGAACCACAATTTAACCATCAAGTTACAACCTCTTAAGTTTAACACCTGGAACTTAATGTGCTTTCTGGAACCTCTGGACAAATAACGATAAAACCTGGATGAGGCTGGGCACGGTGGCTTGTGCCTGTAAGCTTCAGCCTATGAAGCAGCCGGGGCTAGGGATCGTGGTTCAAGTCCCACCTTAGCGAGACCTAGTTCCAAAAAAATAGCTGGGCGTGGTGGCGCGTGCCTATAATCCCAGCTACCTAGGAAGCTGGGCTGGGGACTGCTTGAGTCTGTGGTACCCCAGGCAATGAGAGCCTGCGTTTCCATGGGCAAAAATAGTGAGACCTAGTCTCAAAAAATAAAAAAATAAACAAAAATAAACAAACAAAAAAAAACCTGGATGAGGGCTTGGTGTGGCGGCACGTGCCTTTAATTCCAGCTTAGGAAGGGAGGCTGAGACTAGGAATCTCTCGAGTCCCCGGGTTCAAGACCCGCCTGGGGCAACATAGTGAGATCTATTCTCAAAAAATTAACTGGGCGTGGTGGTGCGTGTCTGTAATCCCAGCTACCTGGGAGGCTGAGGCTGGGCTTGCTTGAGTCCATGGTACCCTGGGCAACCTGAGTCTGCAGATCCCCAGGCAATATTGTGAGACCTAGTCTCAAAAAACAAAAAATAATAAGATAAAATAAAACCTAGATGAGCTTTTAATTTTCCATCTGATATATAATTTGTTATACTGGTAAAAAGGACACTAATACATGTCCAGAGCAGAAATCAGCATGTACCATTGACTAGAATCCGGAGTGACCTACCTCAGATTCTTGCTCATCATAGTAAAGACTCCGAGACTCACTGTCCCAATCGATGGCCAGTGTGGATCGAGCTGTGGAGGTGCACAAAGTGTCACTCATTACTGAACGGACAACAAGCTCTTCAGATGACAGGACTAAAAAGGCCCACCCTCAATCCACACTATCTAAGATGGGCCAGCCAATTTTCAACACCTGACTCCCCAAATTCTTTGGCAAAAATGTCCTCAAATGTGAAAAGTAGCTACAAAGACACTAAGAATTCTAAAAGGGCATAAGATGTTGCACTACCAACCAAATTTACTCCCCTGTGCACAGGAAAACCTGACAATTTATATGAGACAAAGTAAGGTCTACTTTGATCCAGTTTACTGCCTGGAGGCATTTTCTAGACCACATTAGAAAGAGAGAGGGAGAGGGGAAGAATGAGATAAAAAATGAAAGACTAACAAAGTGGCTAAAATTTGCAGGGCACTGTGCTAGAGAAGAAGGAGCTGCATAGCGAGGACAGACCTACAGAGGAACAGATACAGAGATCCAAAACCATTTCAATAAAGCCACTACTAAAGAAAAATTTAAGCACTATAAAGGGGGCAGGAGGGAAGCTAGTTAGGGTGTCTCACTAGTTTTTTTCCTCCAATGGAGGAAGCTAAAGACACGGAGATGCTCTGGCAGCCGTGCAGGTGCCTCCCACACAGGGGCACTTAACACAAAAGCCACCCTCCATGGTTCTTCCTCACTGCAGGATGTTATATGTAACAGACACCTTTTAAAAGATGCATGCCCATCCTCTAGACCACCTCCAGCTGGGTCACATTTCTTGAGCATTCTTGTGAACAAGAATGTGCGTTGCTCCTCTGTAGTGAAATACATTAGTGGATGTGCTGCCATGAAGGAGGAGCCATAGGAAGTGTTAGCCACCAGAGAGAAGGCCCTAAAGGGTGGAAACTGGCATCTAGTGTGCCAGTGAGAGTCAGAAGTCAGACTGGGGGCTTGCTTCTTTCTCAAGTCACCAAGGACAGAAAAGCCATAAGAAAAAACCTGATGGGGGTTGGATCAAGTCTCTTGAAAGAGTCTTTAGGAGGTACCAAACCAAGGACCACATACGTGGAGATTACAAAAATCCAATGCAGTGAGTACAAATTATTTTCAAACAGACATTAGTACCCCAAAAGTTCAGTTTGAAAGGTCAGAGAAAAGTGCTTACAGTTGAGCTTCAGGAGTTTTCCATCAGTTGCAAGTGAATTTATGTCTGCTGTTCCATAGGAGTTGACAAGGCTGAAGGTGAAAAGCCTTTTGGGGCAGTGTCGGCCTTTGATCTTTTGGGTAGTCTCACCATGGTCACTTCCCAGTTCATCTTCCCCACTGCCTTCTGTTTCTGAGAGCTGTTCTTTACCTTCTTCCTGATGCTCCATTTCTTCTTCTTCTTCTCCTGGCAAATAAATGATGATGTATACATAATTAGCCACTATTTCAACATTAAAACTGTATTTCATAGTGTCCTCCCAGATTCTGTCCTGTATGTGTGAAATTGCATCTATCCCTCTGCATTTATAAGGCACTTGAACTCAGGATGTGATGCCTCAACTTGGTAAGATAGGCAGAGTGGGAACTACTGTTCCATGATGAGGCAGAGGCTCAGGGAGGCTCTGAGGTACATGAGAGCCTACAGCCCTGAATTTGGGTGTCTCACTGCTAGTTTACTGGACTTCACCCCACACTAATTACCCTTCCTAATCCATCATTAAGCTCAGAGAAAGAAAAGGATTCTCAATAATCAAGGAGAATTTAGAAGAAAACAATTTAAGTCCATTTTTAAATATAATGAACACAAATATGAGGTATACATCAGGTTCCTGCACAAGAAACATGACGATTGTCCCTTTAACAAGTTTTTTCTGATTATCTTTTAGGTGCAGATGCCAAGCTGGGTTCTCTTGGAAACACAGCAGACAGAATTCACCCCTCATTTTTTCTTTTTCATTTTTCTGCAGGATTTGAAGAGTTCTGAATAGCATTATAAAGACATATGCTAATGAGTAAATTTCCCAAGTATTTCCAGAAGACTGGTATTTGTAGCTACAATAAAAAGGAAGCAGAGTCACTCTGCTGAAAGCAGCTACCCCATGATCACTCAGAATCAACATAAGACAGCCAACACAGACCTTTTGGGAGAGATGGTGGTAGAGTTAAAAACATTTTAAGTTCCCTGGTGGTCTAGTGGTTAGGATTCGGCGCTCTCAGAGTTAAAAACATTTCAACATTAAACAGGTCTGCACCAAGACTCACAAGATTAAAAGGTAATACTACTTCCTACACAGCAAGTTGACAGATGGAATGCCTAAGAAGTTAGGCTAATTGTTAACAGCACACACTTACATGATATTATTAATAATTGGGCATCTTTGACACATAGGGCATGTCAAACATAACTCCCTCACTAAACTGTGACCACTACACTCTGAAGCAGAGTAAAACAAGTTTTAAAGCAAGACTCAGAGGGATAAAGTGACTTGCTCAGAGTTCACCCCACACCCTTTGCTGGATATCACAGTGCCCTAAATACAGAGCACTGAGAACAGGTGTCTCAGGGTCTGTTCAAGGCTACTGCTACTATTCAGACACTCCTACTTGTGGGACTTAGACACCTAAAACACTCCTGTTCACCCTAGTGTAAGAACATGATACTCTGGGCAAGAATAACAACATGATTGCAGTAACTACCTAAATACCAACAATGTTGAATATCCATTGAACTGAGAGGATTACGTTCATTATTTTTAACACCAATTCTTATTTTCCAGAACTGTACATCTCTTTAAGAAATATGGACACTTGTACTTACAATTTAAAATGTACAATACTGCCGGGCATGGTGGCTCGTGCCTGTAAGCTTCAGCCTACGAAGCAGCTGGGGCTAGGGATCGTGGTTTGAGTCCTGCCTGGGGCCCGTAGCGAGACCCAGTTCCAAAAAAATAGCTGGGCGTGGTGGCATGCGCATGTAATCCCAGCTACCTGGGAAGCTGAGACTGGGGATTGCTGGAGTCTGTGGTACCCCGGGCAACGAGAGCCTGCGGTTCCACGGGCAAAACTAGCGAGACCCAGTCTCAAAAAAAAAAAAAAAAAGTACAATACTAAGACAGCAGCAGAGTGAGGACACAGGACTCACTTCTTACTTCCTCTACATATCCACAGCCAAAATACCTCACAACAAAGTCAACCCTTTGGGGCTGATGAAAGAATTACTATGCTACATCAAGAACAACGGTGTGGTGTAAAAGGGTCAGAAAGACTGTAATGAAAGTATATTCAGAGTGATGTGGTACAACACAGAAGAGGGGTGGCTGCTGTACAGAGTGTCTCCACCATTAGCTCAAGGGCATATATGTATCAGTGACTTCAAAAACAAGGCACTACACTAGAGGAGGCGATGCAGTGTTGATGTGGTAGCTCAGAGGCTGCACCGTTGAACTCTAGTTGTAAAAGTGTACTGAGTGATGATTACTAGCTTGAGTCTGAGACTCCCGAACTAGTTGGAACCTTATGTGGCAGGAGAGAGCCAGATTGGACCTGTGTCTCCACTTAGAAAAAGCTACTATTCACAGCATAAGGCTATGACAGATGAAACACTTGCCTTATCCCCATCCAGGTTCCAAACTGAGAAAACGCTCATTAATCAGCGCTTAAGCACCTGGGCCTCAGTAACAACAGCAAGGGACCCAGGATAAGGCTCCGTAATCAAAGAGCAAGAGAATAATTCCTGGGTTGCAACCCTGTCTCAACTATAGTCCTTATCCAGCACTACATCTATAGGTGGTGACTAGAGGTTGAGCCTGGCAGGAGACTGTGTGAAACAGTCTGGCTGGAGAGTTGGCCTAGGGGAGGGATCACTGTGGATCCCGACCACACAGACCAGTGCCTGCATCACTACAGGAAGACTGAACCCCTGATGTTCACTGCTGGTGATCCTTCAGTGCCCTTCTGCCTGATTCCCTCCCACGACCCTTTACTAAACCAGTGCTGTGGCCATCTTGACAGGTGCTAAATCATAAGTGTGAAATAAGAGGCAAAGATTTTGGGTATAAAAACCCTGATTAACCTAACCAAGGAAGCCAGGCATGGTGGCTCATGCCTGTAAGCTTCAGCCTATGAAGTGGCTGGAGCTAGGGATCATGGTTTGAGTACCGCTTAGGGCAACATAGTGAGACCTAGTCACAAAAAATAGCTGTGCATGGTGGCGCATGCCTGTAATCCCAGCTACCTGGGAAGCTGAGGCTGGGGATTGCTTGAGTCTGTGGTACCAAGGGCAATGGGAGCCTGCGGTTCCACGGGCAAAAACAGCGAGATGTAGTCTCCAAAATATATATATATATATATATTTATTTATTTATTCATTTATATATATATATAAAAATGAATAAATAAATAAATACATAAATAAATAAAATAACCTAACCAAGGAGATGAAAGGTGTATACAATGAAAATGACATGACATAGGAGACAGAAAGACATTCCATGCTCATGAATGGGGAGAAGCAATATAGTCAAACCACTATTTTACCAAAATCAATATAGAAATTTAACACAATCTGCTTTAAAATGCTAACAGTATCTTCAAAGAAATGGAACACAAAATGTTAAAATGTGTACAGAACCTAATAGGTCTCAAATAGCAAAATAATCCTCAGGTAAAAATGAGAGTAAGAGGACACAAGCAACAGTAATTAAAACAAAATGGTATTAAATAAAAACATGGATCAATGGAAGAGAATCCTAAGCCCAGAAATAGGGTAACGCAAATCTCTTTAACATTCAGTGCTGGTAGCCAGGTGTGGTGATGCGTGCCTGTAATCCTGGCTACCTGGGAGGCTGAGGCTAGGGATCACTTGGGACTTGAGTCTGAAGGTTTGAGACAACCCTGGGCAACACAGCGAGACCTAGTCTCAAAAGAAAAAAAAAAAATTCATTGAGAAAAGTGGATGACTACATGTAAAGGAAAATGTAGGCTGGCCAGGCATGGTGCTGCATGTCTGTAAGCAGCAGCCTAGGAATCTGCGGCCAGGGCCAGGGATCGCAGTTCGAGTCCCGTCAGGGGCACATAGGGAGACCTAATCCCAAAAAAATAGCTGGGCATGGTGGTGTGTTGTCTGTAATCCCAGCTACCTGGGAAGCTGAGGCTGGGGACTGCTTGAGTTTGTGGTATCCCAGGTAACGTAACCTTGCGGCAAAAATAGCAAGGCAAATTAGTTCCACAGGCAAAAATAGCAAGACCTAGCCTCAAAAAAAAAAAGTCTATAGCACACTCTAACCACATGCACAAGATTAAATTTTAAATGAAGTAAAGACTTAGATATAAGACCTACAACAATAAAACATAGACAATACACTGGCAATACATTCCATGACATTACTGACAAGGATTTTGGGGGTAGGCTCTACCCCTACTGCAAATAAAAGCAAAATTATTGAGATTAATTCAAATTAGAAAGCCTTTACACAAAGAAAATATAAGTAGATGAAAAAGACATCCTAACTGAATGGGAGAAAAAATCCACACATTATACAACTGAGAAGGGGGCTAATACCCTAGATATATAATAAACTTATTTAACAAGCTAAAAAACACCAATAAATAAATGAGGAGCAGATAAAGAGAAAATTAAGAGTCTAATAGATATATGGAAAAAGTTATCATTTTTCCAAAGGGAGATGCAGGTCAAAACCACAATGAGATACATCATCTCAGACTCCTGGAAAAACACATATTAAAAATAATTCCAGCCAGGCATGGTGGCACATGCCTGTAGGTGGCAGCCTAGGAAGCCACAGCTGGGGCCAGGGATCGCAGTTCAAGTCTCATGGGGGCATGGGGATTGCCTGAGTCTGTGGTTCCACGGGCAAAAGTAGCAAGACCTAGTCTCAAAAAAAAAAAATTCCAACAGGTGTGGAAGAAAATGCAGAGTAAGAGAATCACTCTGTACTGCTGGTAAGAATATAAACTGGTACAGTTATTTGGGAATTGATCTGGGTTTATCTTAAACACTAAAAATGGAAATGTGTATGACTGAACAATTCAATTCTTAGGCATTTATTTGAAGTACATGAAACCAAATTATAAGGTTCTACAATGTTTGCTAGGACATGAAAACAACCTAAGTGCCTAACAATAGGAGGATTGGTCAAGAAAGCTTGGTGCATTCCACATAATGGAAGATTATTTAGTCATGAAGAAAGACAAAATGTAGTCGTTTATAGCAAGATGGAGTTTGGGGGAAACTGTGAAGTAAAACAAATCAGAATGACAAAGATAAATATGGACCTTTATGAAGCAGATGGTTCAAAAAAGTAAAATACTTATAAAAACTAGCAGACACTAAAAAACAAAGTTAGCCTTCTAAGATTAATGATGAGGGGAAGGAGAAGAAATGTAAAGAGTGAGGGATGGTGAATGGGGAGCAAAAGATATTTTTCAACATATTCCTCAACAAAAAAATCCAAGTCTGCTTTCAGATAGTTCAGGCCCTTGGAGAAGAGCTCCAGCACACCCCCGCCACGGTCTAGGCCACTGGCTGGGAGGGGAGAGGGGTGTAGGTTGAGTTCTATGCCACTAGGATCTCAGGGTCTTTGGTCCAAGGGTCTCATGCTGAAGTAGCTGGCCTCTGCCTCCACATGGGCAGGGGGTAGGGGCCAGGCATCTCTGCTGGGGGAGGGGAGGCCACCCTCTGAGTTACTCCAACCTCAATCAGATCTGCACTAGGAATGAAAAAAACAGTCTCTCCAGCTGCAGATATAATGGAGAGGAAAGGAAGTAATAATGACCTTGGATACACTCACCACTTGGCTAGGACAAGCAGCATATTACGAACCACTGAGACAAGAAGGTGAGACCAGCGATTTGAGGTGACTGGTCACATATTTCTACCTGCATCATTTCTGGGACTGAGAAACCAAACCCCTGATCCATAGTTTCATGCAAGGTGAATGAGGCTCCCGCCTTTACCAATCAATGGGGGAAGAAAGCCACAGAGATGTGGCTGTGGTCCCACAGCTGAACTGCTAACACAAGAGAGGAGAGGAGCTGGACCAACCACCTGGAGAAGTCTATCCCAAGCACGGAATGCCTATATCCCCAGCGGTTGGGAGTTGGGCTCCCAAACCAAGATATCAGAACTATATGGCACACAAGCAGCACCAAGTGACAAATATCAGGAAAGGATCCTGGAGAAGTGCACCATGCATTTGCATACAAGTTCCTGATATGCTCGGCCTGACTATCCACATCAATTACTCCTGGAGATCCACGCAGCCTGGTCTGTTGCTGTCCAGGAGTGCAAGTCTGCACCCAGGAAAGAAAAGACATTGCACCAGAAAAAGAAAAGACCAGCGGACCAAACATGAACCAAAGACTGCGGCACAAGGAGTTGGAATGACCAGAGTGGGGAAGGAGGAATAAGGGGATAGTGAGGGGGTAAGGAGTACAATATGGAAGAGAGGGCCAAACCTAAGGGGAACGACAACCATACAAATGTGACCAATGTTGTATGAAAATTACAAAATGGAAAAAAAAAACCAAAAAACCCTAAGTCTTCATGAAGCTTCTACTCTGGAGAATTTTTTTTTTTTTTTGAGATTATGTCTCCCTATGTTGCCCGGGGAACTGCTCGTTGCCTGGGGTACCATGGACTCAAGTGATCCTAGTCTTGGCCTCCCTTCTTAGGCTGGGATTAAAGGAACGTGCCCAACCCTCTAGTTGGGAGAATTAAAGAAAGACTCCTTTTAATCAGCATGTTGTCAAATAATTGCTTGGTTGAGGTTCCTGAATACTGATACTCATATTAAATGAACGCTTTTTTTTTTATTAAATTGAAGTTTTGATGCAGGTGAAGTACTTTTGCCTTTGCCAGAAGTTGTGATTCAGTTATGGCAGGGGAAGTTCATTTAATTACAACTTCTCTAAGAAAACTAAAATGAATATCAAATTCAGAAGAAAAAAAAATTAACTGACAAAGAGAGGTTCCAAATATCTATAATAGGTAGTGATTAAGGATTTCAATAAGGGACAAAGTTGAGATGATTAAATAAAATAAGTAAGATGAAGGAGTACAAACACCAGATGATTTCACTCAAGTGACATATAAAGAAACAAAAGAACAGACAAAACCAAACTGTTGGATTTCAACAGCAGAACAGGAGTGTGGGTGTGTCTGAGAACAAAGGGTAGAAACACCCCCCCCCATGCTCCCAAAGGTAAAAAAATGTCAAAATTTTTGGACAGGGAAGTAATATGCAACACTAACTTGGAGGACACTTATGCTCTTAATAGGAATAAAGCTACCAAGGCACCAAAGCCCCAAAAGAAGGGAGATAGTCACAATGCAAGTCAGACACAGCTGCTAGGTCAGGGATGAGCTTGTGAGCACTCAGCCACAGGAGAACGATGGAGACTCTAGGTTTCCTGCAACAAGCCTGCCTTATTGCTTTCTGGACTGTGGTTCACTTCCCTGCGCCTGCAGGAGCGGTCTATAGTCACCTTTCACATGCAACTTCCAGAATAGAAAGAAAAAGAACTCTCATTTCTGCCTTTTATTTGGTTGGCCAGGAAACCTGTCTTCCCCAGCAGTAATGCTGCACCACAGTGATGGGGAAGAATCAAGATTAACAGTTTTGCTAAGAGAGGAAAGGTCACAGAAGCAGTGAATGGTTGGAGAGATACCTATTCTGCACCCCAACAGGTCATAATCAAATTCTAACTCTGCCTCATACCCTTGGGCTCAAGGCACACTGTGCATGAGGTAGAACTCAGTCTACTTGTCTAAGCAGATTCAGTGAGGTAATAAATTGCAAATAGGTACAGAACTGCAGACAGAGCTTCCAGTCAGCTCCATAGAGAGCCCTCAAGCCAGCCTCAAGCCTCCCTCTCCCAGGTGTATACCATCTTTGGCAGGTCAGGGGGGATTTGGTCAGTCACAGTTTCATACTGTGGCAAGCACTCACCTTCACAGCTACCCCTGGAGCCATTGCAAGTTCCTGGCTCCAAGGATGAGCAGCCAGACTCATCAGGCAAAGGCTGTTTTATATACCGGCTTGAGAGAAGGGGGAAGAAAAAAAAAATCTGTTAGGTGCAATATTTGCCCATTTTTCCCTCCTATTCAGTTAGAATTCATAATTTATATAACCAGCTACTCACAAAATAATTTATACTAAAATTGCTTTAAAATCATGTGATGAGGCCGAACACGGTGGCTCATGCCTGTAAGCTTCAGCCTATGAAGCGGCCGGGGCTAGGGATCACGGTTTGAGTCCTGCCTGGGGCCCGTAGCGAGACCTAGTTCCAAAAAAAAAAAAAAGCTGGGTGTGGTGGTGCGCGCCTGTAATCCCAGCTACCTGGGAAGCTGAGCCTGGGGATTGCTTGAGTCTGTGGTACCCCAGGCAACGAGAGCCTGTGGTTTCACGGGCAAAAATAGCGAAACCTAGTCTCAAAAAAATAAAATAAAATCATGTGATGGATCAACACACCAAGAAATTGAGAGGAACCCAAAAGACAAGATGTTAAATTGCCAAGCCACTGATGACTCTGAAAATCTTCTGTGAATATTATGTGGTACCATTATTTTAAACTACTTTCCAGGAACTTGTTTTTTTTTTTTTGAGACTAGGTCTCATTATTTTTGCCCGTAGGCTCATGTTGCCCGGGGTACCACGGCCTCAAGAGATCCCCAGTCTCAGCTTCCCAGGTAACTGGGATTTCAGGCGTGTGCCACCACACCCAGCTATTTTTTGGGACTAGGTCTTGCTGTGTTGTCCTGAGTGGAACTCGAACTGCAATCCCTAGCCCCAGCCACTTCATAGGCTGAGGGTTACAAGCAGAAGCCACCATGCCTGGCTCTTTCCAGCAACTCTAATTACCAGCTTCAGAATGTTTAAGTAGAGTACTTCAGAAGCAGTATTCAAAAATGCCATCAAAGTATTCGACTCCTTAAAGCAGCTGAGAGATTTAACAAGGCATGATTTAAGGGACCAGTGGAGGCTTTAAATGTGTTAGATGCCCCATCTCAAAAGTCCTTGACCTGTTCTTCCCATGGGTTGGCACAACTAAATTTTTAACAGAAGTGAACACATGAGATGAAAACAGATACACTGCAGGGGGTAGTCACCACTAACTGGGTCTGGCTTGATTTTTAATAATCAGTAAATCACACTTCTGCCACCAACCTGATACGCTCATAAACAGCCTGGTACAAAGACTCAAGGGTTAGCTTGTGCTTAGGAACAGAAACCAGTAGTGGCTGCCCATAAAGCACTGCCCCGGAAGAAGTGCTTGAAGGTCTGGACTTCCTCTCCCTGAAGTAGACAGGAAGCGTGACATATTCTGAACCATCGGTGGAGGTGTTGCAGACTTCATACCTGTATCAATCACACAAGAGGGTATGTGATTAGCAGCAAGTCCTGTGAGCAACAAAGATTTGAGTGCAGGATATATGGTGACCAGGACTACGGTTACTAGGACAGAGCACACTTTAGCAGAAAAGATGGATAAACCACTTCCAAGATAATTCCAGAGGCTTGGCCAGGAATCTCAAGGAGGGACACTATTAGCATAATGTCAATCTACATAATCCCAACTCCAGGCTAACACTTTTACCAACCATGGTCTAAACTGGGACTCAGTACAGATGATAGCTGTCATCCAGATCTTCACTCCAGACACAAAGGCACACAACGGGTGCCCCAGCCACCAAGTTCACTTTTGTCACCAAAGAACTCAACTTTTAAAAGAGTATTCTCAGTATACTGCCCTTTAGTAAAGCCAAATACTATAGAAGGGTGTATAACTAGAAAATTAGCCAGATTCTTTATTTCAAATGAGGAAGCAAATTTATACAACTAATTGTTTGCCATCTTTGTTCAAAAACATTGAAAAGAATCATATCTAATTTTTTTTTAATTAGAGATAACCAAAGAAACTGCTAAACACATATCAATGATTTTGAAAAATGTGTCTTACTTAGTGAATACATGGGACTGAGGAGATTATAGATGTTTTATCCTGGAACAGATGTTACCAAAATTGCTGGCAACCGACTGTAGTCTTATCCCTCTTCCTATAGGGGGAGACACAAACTTACTGATTCAATTTTTGAAAACTATAAAAACCAAACATACAGCACACATCCCTCCCCAATGTCTGGCAAGCAGTCCTGACTTCAGCATATGCAGGAGGTGCTCTAAGAAAAGAACAAAAATATCCAAGATATGCTCTAGCATAAGGACCTTGTGTGAAGGTCAAGAACCAGGCTTGGTGTAAGGATACCATAGGTTCCAAGGGACAATCAATCTGGCTACTAGGTGCTCTAACTTCTGAATCTGTTTACTCAGTGAACAAAGGGATTATACCCACCATACAGAAGAGTGGTGACAATTAAATAACTTAGCACACAGTGTATTATTACTCAAAAAGTATTAGATTGCAACTTTCATAATACCAATTTATTTTAAAAACAATTTTCTATCCTTGTGGATTGACTCTCTCAAGTCCTTCATTGGTGGTGGTTTTTCAAGCTCCCCAGAGGGTGCTACCCCAGCTTCTCTCAGCTCAAGTCTGTGCAGTTTCCAGAATTGAGGGAGCCTGTGCAGAACTAAGGGTCAGAAATGGACTTGAATGCTGACTGTGCCGTGCCCTAGCTCTGCAGTTCAGTATGAGTACATCTGTAAAGTGAGAAAGAACAGCTGTGGGTGAGGAAGCAGTCTATACAAATGGGAAGAGAACCAGGTTTTGAGGTGTAGTCAAAAACTAGTCTTTCTAGAACTAGAGAACCTAGAAGCCACAGGTCCCAAAACATAAATGGAAGAAAATACCTTTTTTGTGTACTATATTCCCCAGCCAAAAACAAAATCCTAAAAACCTTTCTCAGCAGAAGCAAGTTTCTGCGTGAGATGGAATGGAATGAGAGGCTGCATGCATATGGCTCTCGTTCAAGCTTACCTGACCAAGTGCTATCTGGGAGCACAACTAAACGCACATTCCACCCTGCTCTACTTGGGAGAGGGACACACACACTATTTATGCAGAGCAGCCTTGAAGCAAAAAGACTCAGGATGAGTCAAGAACAGCCATTGTGAAAGTGTACTATTCCAAAAGGAATGCGGAAAATCTGCAAGATGTCAGAGCTAAAAAAACTGTTAAAAATCAACCCTTTCTGTCATTTCTGAAATGGAGATCAATGGCTTGGGACCTGCCTAAGGAACCACTGTCAGTGGCAAAGAAAAGATCAGCCTCTCCAAGTACTATATCCTTTCTCTTTTCCCATGGCCCCTGACACAGTTGTGACTCTTCTTGAGAAAAACATTTCTGAGAGTAAGACCATCTGTAGGACCACTGAATAGGTCTGAACAGATAGCAACTATTGGCTGTGCACACACTGATGCGAGTTATCTGGAATATCTAATTCTATAGTGATTCACTGTGCTTTTTTTTTTTTTTTTTCATACTAGGTCTCGCTATGTTGCCCGGGATAGTCCCCATCCCATAGACTCAAGCGATCCCCAGCCTCAGCCACCCAGGTAGCTGGGATTACAGGTGTATGCCACAGCGCCTGGCTGCTTTTATGAGACCAGGTCTCACTATGTTGCCTGGGGTAGCCTTGAACCCGCAAACTCAAGCAATCCCTGGCCTCTTGCCTCCTAGCACTTGGATTACAGGCATGAGCCACCACGCCCGTTCCCACTGTGCATTCTTTTTTTTTTTTTTTTTGAGTTTTTGAGACTAGGTCTCGCTATTTTTGCCCGTGGAACCGCAGGCTCACGTTGCCCGGGGTACCACAGACTCAAGCAATCCCCAGCCTCAGCTTCCCAGGTAGCTGGGATGACAGGCGCGCACCACCACACCCAGCTATTTTGGGGGGTCTAGGTCTCGCTACGGGCCCCAGGTGGGGCTCGAACCGCGATCCCTGGCCCCGGCTTCCTAGGCTGCCACCTCCAGGCATGCACCACCATGCCTGGCGCCCCACTGTGCATTCTTAACACTGATGGCTCCCACAATCCTCTGAATCCAAGTGTCAAAAAAATCCACACAAGCACTGACTGCCAGAATTTCTGAACTGGAGATACCAACAAGGCAAAGCCTGTTGTTTCCCTTGACTCTACATCAGAAGCCATTGAGTACTCACACAAAGATGTCATCCCGAGGCATGATGTGGTTTAAACCTTCATCCATTTGAAAAATTTTGTGGAACCGATGATTATAAACATCTGTGACCACCATCTAAGAAACAACAATAATAAAGGATTAAAGAATGAGTTAGGGTACTCCCACTAACTACTTAAAATCCAAGAACAAGGCCATGTGCAGTGGCATGTCCCAGTAATTTCAGTTATTTGGGAGGCAGAGGCTAGGAATCACTTGAATCCGTGGGGCTGAGACTACCGTGGGTAACATAGTGGAACCTAGTCCCAAAAAAATAGCCAGGCATGGTGGTGCGCACCTGTAATCCCAGCTATCTGGGAGGCTGAGGCTGAGACTTGAGTCTGTGGGTTCAGGACTACCCCAGGCAACATAACAAGACCTAGTCTCTTAAAAAAAAAATCCAGGAATAAAGGAAAAGAGTGTTGCTACTAGAACGCTGGCCTCAGAGCTCAGGGACCACAGTTCCAGGGGGAGCGGCATGGCTGCCACCAGCAGAGAATAAATTGGTAACATCACCCCAAGGTTTACAATGGGATCTACTCTCAAGTGACAGGAAGGCTATCAGAGATTGGTAGACATCCAGAAACCTCTGGGGAGTTCCTCTAGGACCAGAAGTCTCCACAACATGCCTAGCACAGAGCAGAATAGACCAGACCCCAAATACAGCTGTCTGCAATCAGCAGAGGTCTGAGGGAGTAGCGAGGAGCAAGGCAAGAGTGGGGCTGGGAGGGGCTGGGATGGGAGCATCCAGATCAATGTATCCTCAAGCAAGGGGGGGGGGTATTCACTCTGTCCACTCCCATATAAGGCTAGACCCAAGAACAAGGTCGGCATGGGTAGCTGTTTTTAAATAAAGATTTCAACTAAGAACATCCTAGTGTCACTCACAGACTTCTGGGGCACTTCCAGTTCCTCATAGTACAGTAGAGGTGGTATAAAAAGGGTGAAAAAGTCGAGGCAGAGCCCTACTCCTGGTCTTCTGATGTTAGTATAATCTTGACAGAGAAAGACGGTGTTTCCCAGGGTAAAAAGGGATGGCGTCAGCCACAGTGTGCACAATTAGCAAGGGCCAGGGTGGCTAGACAACAGGTTATAATCAGGTAAATTAGATTATAATGAGGTAAACTGGAAGGTATCCACATTCCCCCACCTCCCATCAAAGTGGCTAGAAGATTGAAAGTAAACTCCAAAGGACTATAAAGTGTCCCATTAAGTGCCATTGACTACCAATCTTACATTTTCCGCAGCAATGCCAGACAGCCTGGAGAGAGCTTCGCACAGGTCAGACACGGCCCCCATCAGTGGTACAATCACACGGTACTGTAAATGAGATGGGCAGAGTGACCAGGGTGCTCTGCAACAAGTAGGAGATGAGCTGGGAGGAGCAGGAATTGTGGAAGGCAGAAGAGGTCTTTCAGAAACAGTGCATAAAGTCAGGGCCCTTATGAGTCGCTGGCAAAGCAAGTCTTTATCAGCACCTGCCTCTCTGTTTGGCAGTTGCATAAGAGTTGGGCCATCTCTTTCCCTCCTAAAATGGCTTAATTTCATTCTTAAATTTTTGGAGTCTTAACTTCCTTTAAAAAAAAAAACTTAAAATTATACAAACTACTAGCAGTCTTACATGTCTTCTTTATTTATGAAGAAATTAAGGTCAAAAGGCTAAGAAGTACTACTGTCTTCAACAGGGTTAAATACTAAGACCTGCTGATCACAGCTCTCCTCTGTCCTTTTGGACTGAACAGCCTCCCCTGACTGATTTAGGGGTAAACCTGATTAAAGAGAGTACCCTGCTTCTGGCTCTCCAATATTAAGATTTGAGAACCACTCCAACTTATAATAGAAAAGCCGAAAGGACTTTCACAGTATGCTTTGAATGATTCAGGATTACACCAAGATCTGCTGAAGGTCAATGGCAAAACTGCAGGTTGGCACCCATCAGAGACAAGTGATGGGGCTTCGAGGCAGCAGACGGCAGTAATCTCACGCCAGGTCTAGAGAGCAGTCACAGCAAGGAGTGTCGTGAAGATGCCAATCCTCTTACCTGGGTAGGTCTGCAGCGAGGGTCAGCAGGAACCAGGAAAACCTCCATGACTCGATCTTTCTTCAAGGGCAGTGGGAGAGTTAAATAGCAAAATGGGTCAAAGGTCACAGAAACCTTAGCACACTCTGGGCAAACCAAAGTAGACTTAAAGAGGCCATGGAATGTATCTACAATCACGGAGTCATTCCTCAACCTATGATTCTCCCAGGCTTCCTTTGCTACCACCTGCAAGAAAGGAGAAAAACTAAATAAGACATTCTCAACAACCCTGCATCCATTCACAGGAAAACCTGAATGGAACCTAAAAGAGTCTGTGCAGCCAAGAACTTGGTCCAGATCAACCAGGACTAGGACTGCTCTTAGCTTAAGATACTCATCACTATGTCAATGCTACACCCAACCCTGCACTTAACTGGTGTTTTTAGGACGTATAGAACACAAGGTGACTGTGTATCCTCTGATGAGAAATAGATGCCCTGAAAGAGGGCACAAAAACTGTCTCCTGTTATGCTTCCAATGAGCCAAAGTTCCCTCAGTGAGGTTTTAATCAATTTTGTTCAGCTAATTCATGGTTTTTCCTTTAAGATCCAACAGTTAATTTTAAAGTGTTCATATTGATCTTCCCAACATGACAGTATAAGTTAAATGCTAAATTCTTCTTTTATAGGTCAGAATACTATTAATAACTGTTTTAATAGACAGATGAATTTTAATGAGAGGTAGACTTGGGTCTGCAACAAAAAGCAATGGTGCAAGGTGTAATCAGTAAAGGGCCCATACTACAGGAACTTGACAGTTTTCAGCATCTGGGGTTCACCAATGAAATTTATACTAATGCAAACAGACTAACCTGAAGAAACCCCAGAGGAAGCATTTAAAGCAACTAGAGTGAGCCTTTTCTAACCTAGAGTGCATTTCTTTACCAGAATCCACATCTATATCACTAAAAACAGGGCAAGGCAACCAGGTTCTAGTACTAATTCTCCAAAATCAGAAAGATGTCCCTGCAACTCTCAACAGGAGGCAGCTTCTTTGGAATACTACTGTTCAAAATTCCTCAATAACATACCGCATCTGGTCGCCCATTGGCATCTTTCAGTTCCAGGTAGGGCTTCTTCTTCACTCGGTTCAGATCTTCATGTAGTCCATCTAGAAGAAAGGCTAATAGCTCCTGAGAGTCTTGTTGTTGGTAGCCAGAAAACTGAGGAGCAAAACGTCCTACTTGGGTCTACAACAAAAGCAATGTGTAAAATATAAAGAATCAGTGAAATCAGATAGGGAATTGTCATCAAAAACAGTTTTGCACAGTCAGATGGAAACATGAAGAACTACAGTAGCCATGACCAAGAGTAACTCCTCAAGAGGCTAAAGGAGTCCAACAGCTCTCACCTCTGAGAGAGGGCTCACATCAGAAATGACAAACTTGGGCCGGGCACGGTGACTTGTGCCTGTAAGCTGCAGCCTATGAAGCAGCAGGGTTAGGGATCGCGGTTTGAGTCCCGCCTGGGGCCCGTAGTGAGACTTAGTTCCAAAAAAATCGCTGGGCGTGGTTGTGCATGCCTGTCATCCCAGCTACCTGGGAAGCTTTATAAGTATCCCGCGCTAACCGATTGTGCCACTGGAGCCGCACCGCTACCTGGGAAGCTGAGGCTGGGGACTGCTTGAGTCTGTGGTACCCAGGGCAACAAAATAGCGAGACCTAGTCTCAAAAAAAAAAAAAAAAAAAAAAAAAAAAAAAAAAAAAAAAAAAAAAAAAAAAAAAAAAAAAAAAAAAAAAAAAAAAAAAAAAAAAAAAAAAAAAAAAAAAAAAAAAAAAAAAAAAAAAAAAAAAAAAAAAAAAAACAAACTTGGAACCCGGATCACTACCCTAAGAGTGAAGGGTGGTATCCCAGAAAGTTATACCTCCTAAGTATTGACATGAATCCCTCTCTAACTTCCTTCCTTCTTCAGTTCAATAGCTTTAAGAACTTTACAAATGATACCCATGAAAGTCAAAGGAATCCTAATACATAAAATCACTGATCTAGAGTGATTTATCTTTAATAAATCACTCTATACCAGTGAGTGTGGTCTCCAAGTAGTGGGATCACCATTACCCAGGAGTTTATTAGAAGAGCATATACTTGAGCCCCACCCCAGATCTACAGACTCAGAAACTCTGGGGATGAATTTAGCGTCTGTTTTAACAAGCCCTTCCAGAGATTCTGATGTTTCATGAGGTTGGAGACCCACTGCTCTATACCTATGCTGTTTAACCATAGCCATAGACACTAACAACATCTACTCAGATTTAAAGTTAAATCTATTCACATTTAAATACAAATAAAAATTTAGTTCTTTGTTCATACTAACCACATTCCAAGTCGCAAGCAAGTGCCATACCAGATAATGTAAAGAGACCATGTACACCACTGAGGAGACTCATACTACTATATCCCTTAATACTATCTTCCAATTAGCTTGAACATAATGTGTTGTCTTTTTATGTTCTAATATGTGAATAAAATTTTACGTGTATTTCTCACCAACAAATAAGACTAAGGGAATGAAAAGATTTAGTTTTTAATTTCAATAAGTCATGTAAAATCTTAATTTTTTCACTGACTTAAAGTGCTATATCTTTTAATCTTTTTTCAGAAAAGATCAAGATCAAGGGCTACATCTTTTAATCAGCAACATGCACATCTTTCCTACAATATGCTTCATGAACACTCTGTGAACTCTCAGGGGCACAGGCTAAACAGGATTTCTCAGATTTCAGTGTATCAAGGCAAGGCCTTCTCCTTCAGCAGGAGAAATCATTTAGGGCAATGGAAAGCTGAGTTGCTCCAACTCTCCACTGCAGTTCACTCTTCTCCTGGCCAGTCTTCCCAGTTAATAGACCCCAAGTGCAAACTGTCCCTCATACACCACTTTCCTAGAATATCAACCCAATCCCTGATCTAGATGGTCAAACTCAAACCACAGAGGATGTTGGTTCCAGGTCCAAAAACTGGAACTATCCTTCAGGTGTTACTGGAAATTAAGCTTAATCTTTTTTTTTTCTTTAAAAAATTTTTTTATATATAAATTTCACATCTTTGCAATCCTAGGGATTCACACACACACCCCCCACCACCACCATTCTCACCTTTTCCACCCTGCCCCAAGTTGTGTGCTTCAGTTTGGTGGTCAGCTTGTTTTGACTTTTCCTCATGGCTTTTGTTTATTTTTTTCCTATATCTTATTATACATTAGTGACACCATTTGGTTTCTGTATTTTTCTTTTTGACTTTTTTCTGCTAATATTTCTTCTAAGTATATCCATGTTATCATAAAATCATCAAATTTGTCATTTTTAATTATGAGTAATATTCCATTGTGTATATATACCACATTTTTTTCATCCAGTCATGTGTTTTGGGGCTAAGCCAAATCTTTATGGCCTGTTTAGGATGCTGAGCACACTAAGCACATTGCCTCCACAGAATACCGCTTTCTGAGCAACCAGTTTACTAATGCACTCTGAAGTATCCCTAGCCTAGAGGTAGGGACTAAGGACATTTTTAAGGTAAGTGGGTACTGAATACCTAGACAATAAGAAAAATGTGCCAGATCCATCATATGGTGCTTTCAGTCTCAGACTGCATCTTACAACATTATATCTCATATATAACTCTAAACCAACCACTCTCCCAAAATCATGGAAAAGAAGAAGAGACTGATCAACCTACTTTGAACATTCGAGGTGCCACATGAGCATCCCTTCCAGACCACATCTGCTTAATGAGTTCTGCATAGGCCTCTGCAATTTCCCCTTTCATTCCCAGTGGGTTGTCTCTGTTGATTTCAGCCTTATACTCATCTTTGAGAAAGTAGTCAGTCAGTGGTGCAGTGTTGCTCAAGCACTGAAACAGAACATAATCAGAGTTCACACTCCTTCCAGGGAACACAGATACAAGATACACCAAGTTCTAAATGGCCAATGAGTATCAACTCCAACAAAATAAAGTATTCAGCAGATTCTTCAAATGGCTCAAAGTAGGTAGGCACAGTCTCCCAGGAGTCCATCTGATGACCTAGTGGCTGATCTCCCGGGGGTTTTAAGACTCGTGAGGAAAAAACTATGATTTATTCACTACTGAATTCCCAGATATAGTAATTGTTGCACTTGGTTTTTGGGAGCATTCTGTTGACCCATGGAATATTTTCCTTGGTAGGAATATCTTTGCTGGAGTGGGACATGGGAGAGAGGAGACTTCAGGTCCTAAGATTGTGAGTTAGGATGACAGCTAGCTACTCTAGAAAGATCAACAATGTGACTTAGAGTGGGACTTTGGGTCACATGTTATCAGTCTACTGTGAGACTGAATTTAGTCACCTGGCAATCACCAATCTTAATAGAGCATCAATAAAAATTCTGGACAACAAATCATGGGTGAGTTTTCAGAGTTGGCAACACTCTATGCCTACACGATGTTAATGGAATGGACGATCTCCCCTTACCTGCAAAGCAGAGTTCATGAAGCAGGTATTTCCCAGGTTTCCAAGTCCACAGAGTCCAGGCTGTATATGAGATGATGGGGTCTCCTGATAATTATATGTAGCAGAGAAGGCAGATCCACTGGAAAACATAATCCACATCAGCAATAAATGTGAGTTCTGTACACATCCTTGAGAATGACTTCTGGGGTTTCCCTGGGGTCTTTAGAATTCTTATCTGATAATATTGCTCCATGATACAAGTTCTCTCTACTACCCTCTCTAGTCTACCACACCCCACCCTTGTCCCTGCCCTAAACATTATAAGACAGTGAATGGGTAAGCATATCCTTAGGGAGAAAAATGTTTGGTTTTTTTTTGAGACTAGGTCTCACTACTTTTGCCTGTGGAACCGCAGGCTCACGTTGCCTGGGGTGCCACAGACTCAAGCAATCCCCAGCCTCAGCTTCCCAGGTAGCTGAGATTATAGGCATGCGCCACCATGTCCAGCTATTTTTTTGGGACTAGGTCTCATTATGCTGTCCCAGGCGGGTCTTGAACTGCAATCCCCAGTCCCAGTTGTGCTCCATAGGCTGGCGCTTACAGGTAGGCGCCACCGTGCCCGGCTTAGGGAGGAAAATGTTATCCTCTATTTTCAGACTTTGGAAAATGGTGATTCTGTATGCCTTCAGAAGGTTAACTACCAGGTGACTCTATGGAATAACACTCTGGAACCAAGATCAAGAGCTTGCATCTGCCACCACCCACAAGACCACGTTCAGTCTTGACTATGCCTGAGTGTTCATGCAAACTTTCTCACCTACCCTCCACTTCTACACTGTCTAGGCTATGTGACAGGTATTCCTGAAACATTTGGAGAAAGGATCACAGAAACTGAGAGAGGAACTAGGTAAGATTCTCCCACAGCAGAGAATCATCCCCTTGTAACTATTCTGTCATATAGCTAGCCTATCTCTTCACAGACAAATGCAGTGACCTCTTATGACCACCAGTGACTTAAGCTGTGAGGAAAACACCAGCTCTCAGAAGTATCAGTAACATAAGTCAGAACCAGGAAACATACCTTACTATAGGTGTGACGTGTAGAGACTAACTCATGCAGCATCTTCCCTTGGGGAATTTTAATCCTACTAGGCTTAGTGTAGCAGCAGAGCAGTAATCTAGGTACAGTCTGGCCAAGAAATCAGAAGGAAGGGAAGCAAAGTGAAAGGGCCTGCTCTTACCCCCTGCTGACACCGGAACTGTGCATCCCAGAGGAGTTAGTGCTATCACCATTTGCAATGGGAGAGGCAGACACTGAGGAATAGGGACTTGTTGATGATTTTGGAGAGGTAGTAAAATTTCTGCTAGGCACAGTGCTTGATCTGAGAGAGAAAGAAGCAGAAACAATGCCACTGACTTTTTGCAAGAAGCAAGCCCTATTTAATGCCTTAGGTCTTTTCTCAAGAAACAAATGTTCTCCATATTCAGTTATTTTAACTGCAAAAAGTCTATTTTCATGGTACTTAACAGATAAATTTTATGTGAGAGTCAAGAAATTAATCAGTTTTCCTGTTTTCAGTCCACTGAATGGCCATCCACAGAATCTTTCAGTATAATAAACCATAAAGGCTGACCTTCAGGGCAACCTGATTTGATTGATAAATCATAAGCACCCCTGAATTTTAAAAGTCACCAGTCAAAGACATAGAAAAATAGCATTAAAAGATCAATTTCCTCCAAAATAATTAGCCCAACTTAAACAGCCGGCTACAAGTACACTTCCAGTTCTGGAATGTAGACAAAGTATTACCAAAAACAATTGGTTTTTAAAAAAACTATGATGTGAGAGTTTATATGATGATTAGTGTTTTAATCCACCTATTACTGTTAGACCTGTTAATTCAGCTTTCTTTTTAGTTCATTCACGTTTTCTAATGACCAATTTCTCAGTTCTTTCCCATGTTTCTTGCATTCCATTCAATTTTCCTTTTTCAGATTTCTGAGTTGCCTCCTACAATGCTGTGATTCACAGATATACTTATTTTGCTCTTATCCATGTCCTTGGTACATAAAACTTATGTAATTTTCTAAGTAGTAACAGTAGTGAGTGTATCTTCTGTTATGTTTGGTCCTTTGTTCCTAAAATAGCTCCAACGAGACACTGTGATCACAGTGTCTGAGGGCTGGCTACCAGGGAAACCAAAGAGGTGACTAGAAGGTAAACATTTTCAGTACTACCCCTACCCCATCCCATCTCTGGAGAGAAAAGTGGGACTGCAGTTAAGTTCAGTTACCAACTACCACATGATTTAGTGATTCATGCCTACACACTGACACCTCCACAAAAAACCCTGAAGTATAGGATCTGAATAAACTCGCAAGTTGGTAAACATGTGAGACAGGTGGCATATTTGAACAGGATATGAAAGCTCATGCACTTCTTCTATAACTTGCCACAACAAGTCTTTCAACTTGCCACTCTTAACCTTTCAAAAGAAACCAAAACTCTTCCTGAGTTCTGAGAACTGTTAGAGCAAACTGACAAGCCTAAGGAACAGATCATAGGAACCCATTACTTATTGGTGGTCACTGGAAACACAAATAATGAGATTTGTGGCGCTCCCTTGCCAGCAGGGAGCAAAGGGGGTGAAGGATCCTGGGTAAGCCCCCTAAGCCGGGTGAGCCCTGGAGGGGGGATAGAATGGGGGTTTTGGTGGCCCCACCCACCAGCGGATGGCTGCTGCACAGGGCAGCCATAATGCAGCCTGGATCAGCAGAGCCATGTTGCCCCCTGCTCCTAGCCCAAGGGGAGCATGGAAGGGCACAGGCTCCTCAACCATCCATCTGGGCCCCACCCCCATGTAGGGAGGTACCAGCGCCTGGCAGGAAGATGGGGGGGTGGGGGGGTGGCGGGGCCTTCCATTTTTGTTCTCACTCCAACTAAACTTCAGAGGAGCAAAAACATACGCAACACAAACGCCATCATAGAACGGGTGAGAGATCATGCAAAAATCCAGCACACAAGCCTGAGCTAGACACAGCAATGGACAACCGAGAGAACCAGTGCATGTAAGACAAGAGGAACTGTAGAGACACGATGTCACAATGCACACCTATGCGCTCACCAGGTTGGGAAGACTTGGAACCTCATTTCGGAGATGCCTTCTAGGAGAGCAACACCCCCTCCCCACACCACAGGAGAGGAGAAGACGACCAAAGACAGGGTAATCGGCCACACATCAAAACTGCAAACTGAAGCAGAGGAGATGATCTACAAAGGCCATTCAGCCATTCACAGACACCTGTATTCACAGAGAAACTTCTTCACCGACACTGGCCGGGGGCAAGACCCCTAAATCTGACACCAGAGCCATAAGGCAAAGCGGCAAAGATGGGATTGGAGAAGGCCTGCAGCAAGAAAACATGGAGATCACAAATGAATACAGACTGGCCACCCAATGCAAACTTAAGACTGAAAACCTACCAGCAAGGCTCACCTGGTTCCAACAATATAGTCCCTCACCCAGGAAAGGACACTGCCACAGGAAAGAAAAAGACTAATACTTCGCACAACTAGTAAACAACAAAGAGTGGGGTTTGAAAGAATGGAAGGGGCACCAGAGGGAGAAGGGAGGGGGAAATATCCCAAAAACTACTTACAGAGGTTGTGATCGAAAGAACAAAATAAGTAATATTAAAAGAAAAAAAAAAAGTTGAACAACAGGTTAAAAAAATAATAATAATAATAACCAGATTTGTGACTGGCATTTAACAGGGGACAGTCTAACAAGACTGAGTCCTTCACCTATAGGATCTGATGTATCTATGGGTAAAACTGAGTGAAACTGGAGCTCACGTCAGAGAACTGAGCAGTGTGGGAAAATCCCTCACATTTTTGTTGGCCAGATATATTTGTAAAGATTAAAAAAAAAAAGAGGTTCTTTTCATCTCTCAATGGCCAATCTGATCCCCACTTTTTAGCTGAAGACCTGACAACCCTGTTTAAAAGCATTTCCCAGGCCTGGCAGCCTAGGAATCACAGCTGGGGCCAGGGATAATGGTTCGAGTCCTGCCGGGGGCAAGTAGCAAAACCTAGTTCCAAAAAAATACAGCTGGGCGTGGTGGCTCACACCTATAATCCCAGCTACCTGGGAAGCTGAGGCTGGGGATTGCTTGAGTCTATAGTACACCAGGCAACATGAGCCTGCAGTTCCACAGGCAAAAATAGCAAGACCTAGTCTCTCACACACATACACACACACACACACAAGCATTTCCCAGCCTTTCTTGAAGCCAGAGAGCCATATAACTGGTCAGAGGTTTATTATTATTTTTTGGGAGACTAGGTCTCGCTATATTTGCCTTGTGGAACCGCAGGCTCAGGTTGCCCAGGGTACCACAGACTCAAGCAATCCCCAGCCTCAGTCTCCCAGGTAGCTGGGATTACAGGTATGTGCCACCACACCCAGCTATTTTTTTGGAACTAGGTCTAGCTACATGCCCCCAGTGGGAGTCGAACAGCGATCCCTGGCCCTGGCCGTGGCTTCCTTGGCTGCCGCTTACAGGCATGTGCCACTATGCCCGGCCTGGTCAGAGGTTTAAAAAAAAGTAAGTTTTTGAAAAATTTCCTTACAAGGAAAGAGGCAAGCCCTTCTTCCTGCTTTCTCCTCTTAGCTACTTAAAAGCAGGTGTAATTCTGGCTTTAGTCACAGCAATCATCCAGAACCAGGAGGTAACCACATTTAAAATAGAAGCCACACACAGCAAAGAAATAGGACAGAGCAGCTGGGTTTCCAATAATACCAGCAATGGACTACCCACCTCTGATATTGTTTTTAGAAAGATTTAAACATCTTACTTAACATACTGATTTCAGGTCTTTCTTAATTTTCACTATACTTTTCCAAATTGATGCAGCATGTTTCAAAGTTAGAAATTCCATTTTTGTATTTCCAGCATCTATAACTACTTTTATTTTCCTCTATCAGTTCTATCAGCTACTTAAACATACAATTATCTACATTTCCCTGTTAAAGAAACAGGTCTCAGTTGGGAGTTACCTATGCCAAGCCCTGCCAAGACTTAAAACTTAATCTTACTAGCCTGTCACTCTCAAAAGTGGTGTTTTAAACCAATCAATCTGGAATTTCCTGGTCGGTGCCACTGTAAGGCAATCTGTGTAAAATGCTTCTTTCTTTCCTTAAGAGCCTGCCTGAAATTTCTTTTAATAACCTTTACCCCTATCTATATAAAACCTCCAATGGCACAAACTCTCCAGTGCGTCTTACTACTTACTAGATGGGATGTTATGCATAAGTAGCTGAATAAGGCCAGGCATAGTGGTGCATGCCTGTAGGTGGCAGCCTAGGAAGCCATGGCCAGGGCTAAGGATCACGGTTCGAGTCCCGCTGGGGGCAGGTAGCAAGATCTAGTCCCAAAAAAATAGCTGGGCGTGGTGGTATGCCTGTAATCCCAGCTACCTGGGAAGCTGAGGCTGGGGATTGCTTGAGTCTGTGGTACCCCGGGCAACGTGAGCCTGCGGTTCCACGGGCAGAAACAGCGAGACCTAGTCTCAAAAAAAAAAAAAAAAAAAAGTAGTTGAATAAAATCAGTAAGATCTTCAAATTTATTCAGATGAATTGTTTTTTGTATTTTTTTTCCATTTGATATACAAGCTACCTGTTTCTGCTTTAAAGAAGGTAACTTGAATGAGCAACTCAAGGAAGTTCACTTAATGAAGCTTATTTATATCCTTTGTGGTTTGACAGGAATAATGGCAGCAAGTATCAAGGTCATATTTTTTTCAGAGTGGAGGTTTCCGTTTGAGCAGATGTGGTTGAGAACAAAAACACGGTGGGATTTTTGTGGATGATTTTAGTATAGCTTCATCTTGCTTTTTATGAGGCAAAAAAGTGAATTTTGTTTCTAACCTCCACAAGAGAAGCAGATCATTCTCATCTCTTTCTGCTTTTACTACCTTCTGTCTCTTCATCTGTCCTCCATATTGAGATTACCCAGAATTTACTTCTGGGACTGACACAGGTTGCTTATTTAAACTTTTCTTATTATTAATAGGCCTTTTTATTGAAGTATTACATAGGGATATAGATAAAATATGAGTACAAAATTTCCACTATGTGAACATATCTATGTAACCAAACCCAATAACAAGAAATAACAAGAAAAAACTTCTCCCCCATCCCCAGGAATCCTCATGATCCATTCAGCCACAATTCTTCCCAAAGCTAACCACTCACAGGACAGTCTCCCCCCCCCCATGAATAAGATTGCCTAGTCTTTTTTTTTTTTTTTTTGAAACCAGGTCTCCCTATTTTTGCCTGTGGAACACAGGCTCACGTTGCCTGGGATACCACGGACTCAAGCAATCCCCAGCCCCAGCTTCCCAGGTCGCTGGGGTTACAGCGCGCGCCACCACACCCAGCTATATTTTTTTGGAACTAGGTCTTGCTACGTGCCCCCAGCGGAACTTGAACTGGAATTCCTGGCCCTGGCAGCGGCTTCCTAGGCTGCTGCTTACAGGCATGCACCACCATGCGCAGCCTAACAGTGCTTTTTAAAGAGGAGGTGTGTGGGGAGAATGTTCTAAGTCATATATACAAGAAAAAAAATGTATCTTATCTCTTATCTTTACACTTAACTAACAAGTTAGGAGGATATAAAATTCTAATTTTATCTATCTATCTATCTATCTATCTATCTATCTATCTATCTATCTATCTATCTATCTATCTATCTATCTACCTATCTATCTATCTATCTGTTTGTTTGTTTATTTATTTATTTTTTTTTGAGACTAAGTCTTGCTATTTTTGCCCGTGGAACCGCAGGCTCTCTTGCCCGGGGTACCACAGACTCAAGCAATCCCCAGCCTCAGCTTTCCAGGTAGCTGGGATTACAGGTGCGCACCACCACGCCCAGCTATTTTTTTTGGAACTAGGTCTCGCTACGGACCCCAGGCGGGACTCGAACCGCGATTCCTAGCCCCAGCCGCTTCATAGGCTGAAGCTTACAGGCACGAGCCACCGTGCCCGGCCTAAAATTCTAATTTTAAATAGTTTACTTTGACAAAGTATTTCTTGAATTCACGATTGCTGTTCAGAAGTTTGATATTTATCTGCATCTTAGTTCTGTGGTTCTGTGATTTCTTTTTTTTTTTTGAGACTAGGTCTCGCTGTTTTTGCCCATGGAACCGCAGGCTCTCATTGCCTGGGGTACCACAGACTCAAGCAATTCCCGGCCTCAGTTTCCCAGGTAGCTGGGATTACAGGTGCACACCATCACGCCCAGCTATTTTTTGGAACTAGGTCTCACTACAGGGCCCAGGCGGGACTCAAACTGCGATCTCTAACCCCAGCCACTTCATAGGCTGAAGCTTACAGGCACGAACCACCGTGCCCGGTCCAGTTTTGTGATTTCTTTCCAAAATATCTGGTCAAATTTCTCTAAATGTATTGTTAAATCTCACTCTAATGTATCTAGGAGTGAACTTTCATTAATGTCATGTCTATCATTCTATTTATTTATTTTTATTCTTTAAATCACAACCTCGATAAACGGTTCTTGGGACACTCCCCCCCCCCTCCCTCTGGTGCCCCCTCGATTCTCTCAAATCCTGTTGTTGTTTACTAGTCTGTGCTAAGTTCATTAGTCTCTTTCTTTGCTGTGGTAGTGTCCTTTCACTGGGTGAGGGACTGTGTCGCTGGAACCAGGCGAATCTTGCTGGTAGGTTTTCAGTCTTAAGATTGCATTGGGCAGGCTGGGCATGGTGGCTACGGGCCCTAGGCGGGACTTGAACTGCAATCCCTAGCCCTGGCCGCTTCACAGGCTGAAGCTTACAGGCACGAGCCACCGTGCCCGGCAGCAGTACTGACTTAAATTGAAACACACTTAATGGTTTTAACAACATAATTTATTATCTTAATGTTTTGAACCTCAGAAATTGGGACTGAATCTCACTGAGCTAAAATCAAGAGGTGAGCAGAGGCCGGGCACGGTGGCTCATGCTTGTAAGCTTCAGCCTATGAAGCGGCTGGGGCTAGGGATCGTGGTTTGAGTCCTGCCTGGGGCCCATAGTGAGATCTAGTTCCAAAAAAAATAGCTGGGCGTAGGCCGGGCACGGTGGTTCATGCTTGTAAGCTTCAGCCTATGAACCAGCCAGGGCTAGGGATCACGGTTCGAGCCCCACCTGGAGCCTGTAAGCAAGACCTAGTTCCAAAAAAATAGCTGGGCGTGGTGACGCGCACCTGTAATCCCAGCTACCTGGGAAGCTGAGGCTGGGGATTGCTAAAGTGTGTGGTACCCCGGGCAACGAGAGCCTGCGGTTCCACGGGCAAAAATAGCAAGACCTAGTCACAAAAAAAAAAAAAAAAAAAAAATGTGGGCAGAGCTGGGTTCCTTTGCAGAGGTTCTAGAGATTTCAAGAGGCTGGCTACATCCCCTGGCTCATGGCCAGTTAAGTCCTTTTCACATTTCATCACTGAGTCTGCTTTCATGTCACACCTCCTCTGACTCTCCTCTCCCCTCTTTCATTTCTAGGGACCCTGTGATTACAACATGCTGACCCAGATAATCTATGACAATCTCCCCACCTCAAGATACTTAATCACATCTTCAAAGTCCCTTTGCCTTGTTACCTACATATTCACAGGTTCTGGAAATTAGGATGTAGCCACCTGAAGGGAGAGGTGGGAGAGAATGTTATTCTGTTTATCACAGCTATTTTGTCATCCTGTTAGAAACTGGTGCTTCTTAGACTAGAGTCCAAGACTAGGTTTCAGAGTATCTAAAAAACCCTTCAGCTTATTGGGAAAATGTTGTATCTTCCTGCATGTTTGTCAAGAGTTGAAAGCTTTCATGATTCTTTTTTTTTTTTGGAGCCCAGGTATCACTATTTTGCCCATGGAACCACAGGCTCATGTTGCCCGGGGTACCATGGACTCAAGGAATCCCTAGCCACAGCTTCCCAGGTAGCTGGATTACAGGCATGTGCCACCATGCTCAGCTGTTTTTTGGGACTAGGTTTCACTGTGCTGCCCTGAGCAGGACTCGAACCACAATCCCCAGACTCCGCTGCGACTCATTAGCTGTCGCTTAATGGCATGCACCACCGTGCCTGGTCTGCTTTCATGATTCTTAAAGGAGCAGCAAGCCCATCACAATGAAACAGGCACTCCAAGACGTAACTGAAGGAAGAGCTCAAAGACTAATGTCCTTCTCATAACTAGGCAAATATACACACTTCCCCATCTTAAACCCTAAAAAATTATCACTTCTTTCTCTCCTTTTCAGGAAACACACAATTCCATGTCCCAAATGAATACTTCCTGAGATGGAGGTGCCCAGAATCCAAGTCTAGTAGCAAAATAATTCCCACAGCAAGCTGCAGGACGAGCAACAGGTCACAATGCAAAGAGTTAGGTTAAACTATTCCTTTTAAGTCACACAAGAAGCCACACCTGAGCACCCTTCTTTACATCAAAGCCTCTCACTGTAAGTGGTGACAATAAATGCCCTTGACAAAACCAAGGCTACCTTTAGGCAGAGCAGCAACTCAAGTCTCAGGTCCTTGCCTTCCTCTCTCTTCCCAACAAGAAAAGGCTCATCACCTGTTCACAAACCTGACAAGTTTCCCTTTAATACCGCTCAGGATGATGTTTATCAAGGACCAGGATTACATTCTTTTTTTTTTTCTTTTGAGACTAGGTCTCATCAGTATGCCGGCTGGGGTACCACAGACTCAAGAGATCCCCAGCCTCAGCCTCCAAGGTAGCCCAGGCCAGCTGTTTTTTTGAGACTAGGTCTTGCTATGTTGCCCCGGCGGGTCTCGAACCTGTGAACTCAAGCAATTCCTAGTCTAAGCCTCTGTTCCTAGGATGAGATTAAAGGCGTGTGCCACCACCATGCCCGGCCCAAGATTACACTCTTGATATGAAATTAAATGATTTTTTTCATCTGATTCAGAAAAATCTTTCTTAGCAGAAGTAAGTGCATTAGGATAGTCTCTCCTTTATACCTGTGTGCATAGGCATGAAGGGGAAAAAGAACAAGTTCACTTACTTTGATTGCAGGGTCTGCCTGGGCCATGTGCCATCCTCATTCTGGGGTTCAATTACTAGCACCTGAATGAAAGGGGAAACCACAAAAAAATGAGCAAACCACCTCACCTGTGCCAAAACGCTTTCTGGCCATATATCCTGGGGAAATGCTGTCTGCTGGGACATGGCTGGGCCCTCCTACCTGTCCCTGGTATAGTCCAGCATCCTGGACAGTGTTGTCTAGCTTGCTCAACTGCTCGTAGGTGTTGCTCATATATTTGTTCCATAGACGGGTTTCACGTTCAGCAGGGATATTGAACAGCTTCCGCATCTCCTTTTCAATGGTTGCTGAGGACAGGCAGAAACACGACTCAGGCCTTTTTCCAGATGCAAGACTAAAGACAGTGATTCAAGCTAATGCTCATCTTCTTTCTCTTCAGATGCTCACAAGATGCTTTGAATCAAAAGTGCTGACTGGCCTAGTCCCCTTGGTGATTATGACCAGGCATCTTCCAGAGGTAACCACCTGTATTCACGTAGCTTCCCAGAAACTGCCCCATGTATCTCTGATAATGTGGGTCCCATTTATGCTACAGAAGCAACATGGAAAAGTGAGGAAACTTATCTTTGGGGTTAAAATAGATCTTTTCCAATTTCAAATACTAGAACTGCCACTAAGACATTTTTAGTAAATTAACCTCACTGAATCTGCATTTTTTCATCTTTATTATCATATATCAAATGGGCAGAAAAATGCCTGGTATTCTGCAGAATGTGATTCCCAGGCTTATTTCTGCGTGAGAACCCCTGGGGAGCAGATCCTAAGTCAAAATTGGTAACTGTAGCCCAAGATTATCTGGGTATCAAGTCTGAAGAGGGCACCCTAGCTTCCCTCCAATCAGTCATACTGCTCTCTGCACTCTTTCACAGACACATGGATCCCAGCTATTCTAGCTGCTAAGTCCAAGTACTCACCGATGGTATCTGCTTTGCTAAAATGGCAACTCAAAACATTGGTAGGGTCACTATTCTCACAGAGCTTCAGTTCCAGCAAATACACCTCCACCTTGCAGTGCTTGACAAAGAGGCCATGCTCCACAACCTGTGAAAAAAAGGTTCCACATCTGGGTTGTCCTGGAAGCAACATGTTTCATCATTGATAAAAGACAGAAGCCACATGATAAACAGATTCCTTAAGTGATCAGGGGATCAAAATATTTTTAAAGCCACCAGCAATCTGTTTTAACAGTTTAAAAATAATTTTTTTCCACTCAAGAGCACCTTCATGGAAAGAGGCAGCAATACACTCCACAACAGTGTTTTTCATCAGAGTGGAGATCATGAAACACCCTTGCAGGATGTGTTAGAGGACTAAAGAACAGAACTAAACGTCCTGGCAAAATATTCACTACATGGCAGTACTGTGGGCACAAGAAGATATCTATAGGAGGCTAGTCTGCCCATAACCTTTCGATCCCAAACCCATCTCAGGGTCCTACGTTCCATGCTAGAAAAAGGAAAAAGTTCTTCTGACCCTGAACAGTGATTCTCAGAAGCATGGTCTCAGGATGGCAGCTTTTTCCTACTCTGTTAAGAAGGTATAGCATTTCCTACATACTGAACATAATGAGAAATTTACTCAATGTCTACAGACATGTGAACACCAATGATTTTTTTCTCTGGTATGACAAGTACTTTGAGGGGTCAGTTAATAATCTCCTGAGTCCTATCTATCAGTGGATTTAACATGAGTTTCTCTCCCAAGTCCTACTGCCCCTCAAGAGACTAATCTCTGGGTTATAAATGTATACTTTTTGAGCTACTCAGTAGTGTGCTTGAAGATTCTTAAGCAGATAGGAGAAAACATTATCAAAAAGGCTGTAAGAAAAACAAGAACAGTGGTAATACCTGATATACAAATACTAACTGAAAATACATACACAAATGATAAAAAGTATATACAAGAAGCAATACATTACTGTATGTCCATATAATTGCAAGTTAACTTTTTCTCACAAGAGCCTTCCAGATTAACACTCTCACCGCACTGCTGGACACACCCTAAGCCATGTGGGTAGCTCTGATGGTTGGAGTCCTCACTAACATGCTGGGTGAACAGCCTCACTCAACAACACTCACAACCAGAATTCTCTAAAGACAACCAGAAACCAGGCCTCCAACACCTCCATTCAACCATTTAGGTTCACTTAGCACCCCTAGGAAACCAACATTAATCAGCCTCTCTCCAGAAGTACCTGCAAACACTGACCAGCAGTGATAATTCATGTACTTACTTTTCTGACAATGGGCTGCTGGCCTTCTACACAGCCATACCAATTTAGTAACTTATTCCAGGCCTCAGTTGGGACCAATACATAGTCCAATTCGTCAATTAAATGTTCTTTTAAGGTCTGACTCTCAGGATCTGAAAAAGGAAAATAGTATATAACTCATTGCTCTTCTCCCTAGATAGCTTTGTTTTACAAGATTTTTTTTTTTTGAGACTAGGTCTCGCTATTTTTGCCCCTGGAACTGCAGGTTCACGTTGCCAGGATACCAGAGACGCAAGCAATCCCCAGTCTCAGCTTCCCAGGTAGCTGGGATTACAGGCGTGAACCACTACACTCAGGTGTATTTTTTTGGAACTAGGTCTCACTATGCTGCCCCAGACAGGACTCAAACCGCTCTTCCCAGCCCCTACTGTAGCTTCCTAGGCTGCCACTTACAGGCACAAGCCACCATGCCCAGCCAATTCTTTTTATTTTTTTAAGGCTAAGTCTCGCTATGTTGCCCGGGCTAGTCCCGATCCCAGACTCAAGCGATCCCCAGCCTCAGCCACCCAGATAGCTGGGATTATAGGCGCCTGCCACCATGCCCAGCTGCTTTTTCGAGACCAGGTCTTGCTATGTTGCCCGGGGTAGTCTCGAACCTGTGAACTCAAGCAATCCCAGGTCTCTTGCCTCTCAGCACTTAGACTACAGGAGTACACTACCACACCTGGCTTATTTTACAAGATTCTTATTTCTCAGAAATAAGTATTTAAAGAAGCAGATACAAAATTCCAAAATTTTGTCACTGGTCACAATACAGAGTAGCTCTGACTACTCTTTTCCCTCTAGCCATGTTTTCTCAATATATTATGAGGAACCTGTATTTCCTCTGTAATTGGAGGGAAAAAGGAAGATGATGAAAGAAAAAAGCTCCCACTTACATTTTCTTTTTTTTTTTTTAATTTATTTATCTATATTTCACATCATTTCAATCCCTGGGGGTCACCCACC
>PVHY01016085.1:0-34568 GCA_004024945.1 Uropsilus gracilis | reverse complement strand
TCACCTTCCCCTGATTTCATCCTCTTTCCCCTTCCCTTGTTTGCCTTAGTTCTGTTGTCAGTTTGTTAGTTTTAATTTTTTCTTGTCCTTTTCCCTATATCCCACATGTAAGTGAGATCATTCACTATTTCTCTTTTTCTTTCTGGCTTATTTCCTCTAGCATGATTCCTTCTAGCACCATCCATGTTGCTGCAAATGATATGTTTGTCCTTTTTGATTACAGAATAATATTCCATTGTGTTAATATACCACAACTTTGTTTTCCTTTCATCTGTTTCGTCTCCATACCCCAGTTATTGTAAATAGTGCTGGGCATCCAGTTTTTGCTGGCAGCCCTGCATGAAGGTATTGTCAAAGGAGGGTCAGTGACCATCCTTCCTGACAGGTCAGGGATGTTGGTGAGAGACTGTCCCAGGCTGGAGTGGCAGGGATTGAGAAATGGAGATGGATAATAGAACACAGCTCGCCTAGAGATGGGCTGTCCTTCGGTGCACTGCTCTGTGTGTGTGTGTGTGTGTGTGTGTAGTTGTTAACATGGAAATAAAGTTTCACTGGAAAGCAAGAAGCTGAGGGTTGTTGTTACAATAACCCATCATGATTCCTCATCCATTTCCTGAATGACAGTACCTCCAAAGGAACAAGCTTCAGGGCCTATATAGCTCAGTCCATCCCTGAGTGAGCGTTCCTCCCAGAGTCCATGCATTCTTCCCTCAAGCTGCAAGGGAACAGGATGGCCCAGTCCATACAGAGAAGAGGAATGAAGGCTTAGGTGATGTTGCTTCCTCATTCCGACTCTGAACACTTCCCCCCTGAGGTCCTGATAGTCTCAGCTCCCAGCTCTCAGTTTGCTGCTGTTCAAGTACCTTTCCTGAAGCAACAGCAGCATAGATGTTTGCTGTGTTGCCCAAGGATAGCCAGAGGCCTGGCTTTCTCCTGAAGCGTTTACAATTTGTCTTACCAAACCACCGGGAAAACTTACAGAAGCTTTTCTGAATCCCATTTCCTTCCCAAAATAACTAAGTCATGGAGTCAAGGTGGGACATGTCCTGAGGACTGGTGTCCCAGAGTCGGGACCTAAGTCAGCTCCTGGCAACAACCCTCACCATGTGCCCCGCTACCCAGCCTCTGGAAAGTGGACAATGTTTTCACATTTTCTGTCCTTATCTTATAAAGGAAAAGTCTAGCCACCTAGATTAAAGTCTCGTGGCTTTTTTTTTCTCACTTTTAAAATTTTATTTTATACTATTTTTATATGTATTTTTAAATTAAGGTACAACTGACATGTAATGTGATGATGTAGTACTTGTGTAGGTATCTCATGGCCTCTTAAAGAGATTGCGCTGGTCTGCAAGTCTGGGAACTGAGAACATGGAGGTTGTCTGCACAGGCCACTGCACATCTGTGCCATGTCACCCGGTGAGTGAGAAGCAAATTTAGACAAAGGAAAGACCTGACCTGGTAGATTTATAGCCCTCTAAGACACTCAAAAATCAGGGGATTTCCTTTGATCTGGACAAAAGCTGGCTAAAGGAAAGGCAGCCTCTAGAAATAAATTCGGAAAACAATTCTAACCTATGTTTCCCCCAGGGACATCCTGACTTTGCTTTTAATATCTGCGGGGCTCCAGGAATGCCTCTTCATTTCTCAGGGTGTGGGGATTTCCAGCCGGGTCCCTGCTGGATGTTGCTTCTCAGGCAACAGAAAAGTGGACCTCCTCCCACTCAGGAACTGCTCCCAGTGAGCTGTCTCCATGGTGAAGGTGCAAGAAAGAGAGATGGTTTCCACGGCAACATCTAGAGAGTGAGGTTGTTTCCTTGGTAATGAGAGGAAGGTAGAGGCGGTGGGGCTAGAGTGTCTGTGCCCAATCTGGGATGGGTCACACCTGGACTTCCGGAACTAGGGCTTTGCCTAGCAGCAAGCATAGGTCCGCCCCACTGGCAAGACATGGAGTCAGGCCCCCAATCTAAAAAAGGGTTCTGAGTTCAGGCAGATTGCATTGGGGGCACATTATTTTGCCCTGTGGGGGCTCTGTTGTCTCATCTGTAAAATGGGACTAATAACAGGTTCACCCTCCTAAGATGGTGAGGAAAGCATCTGTAATATTTAACCACTAGCATCATGAAACTGTTAGGATCAATAACAATAATGTGGAGAGAAGGCAGTTAGATTCTATAATGTTGCTCCAGATATGAAGAAACCCAGGCGTCTGCACCCAGCACTCTTGGGAGGCTGTCCTAAGTGAGAGCCCAGAGGCTTGGACTCAAATCTCAAAAGTCTAGTTCTATTTCTATGGCCCCAGCCCTCTTGCACAGGAGAGCCTTCCCAAGGTCAGCAGGTCCCCCTCATTTCCACACTTCCAAACTGAGCATCCAGACCTAGCTGCCTCCCTCTCATGGCCTTGTGGTCCTATGGTCATCCTGGGCCAAGTCAGTGCAGACATACAGGTGTGTGTCAGCACAATTAATAAGCAGCAGAAGGGAATAAATTCGGTGAAGTCTATCCCAACCACCACTGCGAGTCAGTCTAGATGAGAGTCTGATTATTGATGATGGGTGGAAGGCTTCACTGTGAGGTGAATTAATTGTTGGAATCAGCAACCACTGATGGCATTCCTGGATGACTCACTGGCTGAGTTATGATGCTTCCACTTGTGGGACCTGTTAGCTATTTTGCAGGTGGTACATTATTCTGGGAAGATGGCTGACTTAAAACTAACCTGTGGTGGAATCAAATCCTAAAATCTACTACATGCTAGCGATGTGACTTGGAGGAGTTAGTTCTCCTTCTTGATCATTAAATGTCTGATCTGTAAAATGGGTGGGCATATAATCATTTTCTGGCAGATTTGGTGTGAAGTTTAGAGACAATATATTTAAAATACTTGGAGATAAAAGGCCTTCGACAATGGAAAGCTTTTCCTATAAAACACTGATGGGTTCATCACTTTCTGCTTTGTGGGATTCTCACTTCTCTTGTTAATCCTCTGTTGGGCTATACGCCCATGAAGACAAGGCTTGGCAATAAGCTGATGCCAGGCTCCTGGTTGCCTCCTGAGCAATGCAGGGGGCAGCAGGACCTGATGATTTCAACTTACAGCTGAAATGTCACTGTGCAGGCTGCATAGCAAAGTGGACCTTTTGTTAAATGCTGGCGGCTTGGGCCATCATGGCCCCCAAAGTGCCTACCTTATGGATTGTCAATCACATTTACAAGGTGGTTCTGCCAGAAAGTTTGACTTATGCGATTGTCCCCAGTATCCATGATTGATTGCTTTGAAAGTTAATATCTGACCCAGATCCAACAGTTAAAAACCTATCTGCCAGGAATTTAGGATTAGGTCCAAGAAACAGTAATTGCTTTTTGATGTGGTTGAAATGCTTATCTGTTAAAGCCTGGAATGGACAGTTGGCTATTTGCCACCATAAGGGACTTGATCTGGGGAAAGACATACACACAATTGCACACACATACACAAATTCTGCATGCATGTGCACACGTCTGCACACATTCTTGTGTGCATACACATGCACACATGCTCACACACTAAGGCAAAGATAGAGAAGTCAGGGACAGAAATTCCAGGGCTTGTATTTGACCCCTCTTGGGTTCTGGTGCCATTTTTTTATGTAGATTTGGTGAGATATCTTACAATAAACTTTCCTTTCCAGTCTCCCTTGTTAAACTTTCCTTTCCAGTTTCCCTTGTTATTTCTGTTACTTGCAACCAAAAAAATCCTAGCTGACAGGCTTCTTTTAGTGGGAAGGTACCATATGGAAGGCAGGGTGAATGCTGTGATATTTTGAAGGTACTTAGGTAACAAGATTCTACTCCACAGACTTTATTTACATAGTAGTCATTCCCACCTGCTGAGCAAGAGGTCCTCCCAGGGCCTCCCACACACAGTCTTTACAAAGTCTCCCTTACTGCATTTACTTATTGTCTTTCACATGCCTGATAAGTTCCTTCTCTGGGTGCAGCAGAAACTTGGGAAGCAAAGAATGAAATGCAGTGAGGGGCTGTGTGGTGCAGTGAGTTTTTCTGAATAAATCAGCTTCTGTGGGAGTCGTGAGCTGTGCCTCCTCTGTGCTGGAACTCACCCAGTGACAGCTGCCCTCTCAACAAGAAGGTTGTAAGCCTTGGGATTGTCCCAGGAACCAGCATATGTCAACCTCCAGCCCTGTGAGTTCACAATGCCTTTCACAAGATGGTGGCACTCCCAGAGCCAGTAACTTACAAAAGCTGTGAGGTCTGATAGCTCAGAGAAGGGCTGCTATTCCAGTGTCTGAAGGACAATGGGACTGGCCTGCTGTGCAGAATGGGTACCTCAGGAAGCCCATTCTGAGAAGAGTTTTGGGGTGGGGTGTCTAGAACCAACCCCTGGAAAGAGAAGAAGGAAGCAGGATTGAATGGGAGAGAAGATGAAACCCAGGGATAGCTTCATGGACCCCACAGGGAACACGAGGGTAGGAGGACCTTCACACATGTCTCCTGTGGAACAGACAACCTTTCACCACCCTTGGAAAGGGTCTGACCTTGGACCAGCTCTCTTCAGACAAGGCACACCCCCAGGGCTGGTAGCCAGGTTGTCACTGTCAGAGGACAGTGAGCCAGCTGCCGGGGTGCAAGTCTCCTAGTAAGGGGGGTCTGGAGACACATCACTGTGGACAAAGGTGTCCCACAGAAGGCAGAATAGAAACACAACCCAGGAAGCTACAGGGAGCAGACTCGAGCTCCATGTTACCATACTGACCCAACCTCTGCTCCATATCCATAAAGCATGTCCACAGGCCAGCCCTTACCCAGGATTTACCTGATGCCATTCCTGTCCTCGTGCAATGGATAGTCTGCAAGCCCAATGTGGAAACAGCTTACTCAAGCTCATCAACTTTGTGTGAGAGGTATTGGCCTACAAGACTAGCTCAGGGTTAAATGAACTAAGAAATAAAATTGTAACAAGTAGAACAGTCACCAAAATTTGCTAGTCGGCATTGAAAAAAGAAGGAATTTAGCAGTTAGAATATCTGTGTTTAAATCCAGGTTGTGTTGGCTGTGTGAACTTGGTAAAGTCTTTAAACCTCCCTGACCTAAATTTTAGCACTTTCTTTGCAGGGTAGTTGTGGGATTTTATTTATTTTATTTTATTTTATTTATTTATTTATTTTTTGAGACTAGGTCTCGCTATTTTTGTCCGTGGAACCGCAGGCTCTCATTGCCCAGGGTACCACAGACTCAAGCAACCCCCAGCTTCAGTTTTCCAGGTAGCTGGGATTATAGGAGTGCACCACCACGCCCAGCTTTTTTTTTTTTTTTTTTTTGGAACTAGGTCTCGCTATGGGCCCCAGGTGGGACTTGAACCGTGATCCCTAACCCCAACCGCTTCATAGGCTGAAGCTTACAGGCACGAGCCACTGTGCCCGGCCAGTTGTGGGATTTTAAAGCTCATGTTCCAGCTGGCGCCATCTATGACAAATAGCAAGGAAGTAGAGAAGGTTAGTTGGCTGGCTTCCTTCTCTAAGAGTCAGACAGCCACTGTGAATATTGTAAAAGTTATGGCTCCAACCAGGGGGCCATAAACTCTGCTTGTATGACCTTATGAAGGCCAGATGCCAGGCAGGGCAACATGGACCTGATGGCCTGCCTGAAGCCTTTGGAACACACCTGCTCTCTAAAGTCTGGTGACTTCCATTACCCTAAGTCAAGGGAAAGGGAAGGTTTAAAATACTGTTTGGAGTTCTGGTTCAAATCAGGCCAAGATCTGTTGTAATTCAGTCACCATGAGGGTCACCAGCCAGACTGCATCCATATGAAATCGATTAACAGCAAATACACAGTCCTAGTATGCACACAGTCACACATGCACACATAGTCACATACACATGCTTGTACACATACATACCCAGAGTCTCACAATAGAGGGATTTTCACAGATTTCCATCTGCAAAGCCAGTACAGGTTCAGATAAATAGAAAAGCTCATCATGAGGATGAGACATAGCTATTCATGCATGGCTCAGATAATTAGGAGAATTGAAATCATCTTTACCACCCAAGTCTGCAGAGAGTGGGAGGCAGCAGAATATTTTTATTCCAGTGACCTAAAATGCTGTGTCATAAACAGAACAGTTAGCAGATCTTAAGACTAACAATTACGTTTTATCCCCAATTTTTAATTGTTCTACTTTATGCACCATTTGAATTTTACCATCTTAACCATTTTTAAGAGGACAGCTCAACGATTTTTAGTACATTCATGATGTGGTCATGCTGTCCAGAAGCCTTCACTTGTAAAACAAACTCTAGACCCATAAAGCAATCATTCTCCATGGTCCCCGAGTGCCCACCATTTTACAGCCTTGCTTGACAGCTTAGTAAACCCAGTCCAGAGAGGGCCAGCCACTGGAAGACACCCAGGCCAGCTGTCACTAGCAGAGGCCTGGCTCAGCTCCCTGGGCCTGGCCCTCAGCCTCACTCTGTGCTCTCCCTCAGTCGGGGGCTAGAAGAGCACAGCATGTTTGGCAGTGTTGCTGGCAGTCCTGACCACACGCACACATCCGAGCTTGCCACCCTGCATTCACTTTGGCTCTGCAGCAGCAAGCGATGGGGAAGGAGATTCCAAGGCAAAAGGAAGATAAGAGCCATCTTAGTTTCCTGGGGCTGCTGTGATGAGCATCATGGGCTGGGCACCTCTGACAACAGAAACACATTATCTCACAGTGCCGAGACAAGATGTCCATAAACAAGGTGTTGGCCAGTCTGGCTCCTTCCCAGCCCAGCTGTGACAGGGAGTCTCTGCTGGACCTTTGTCCCTGGAAGTAGACAGCTGTTTCAGCATCCATACCACTCTCCCCATGTGTTTATCTGTGTGTGGATCTACCCCTTTAATACATGTGCCAGGCATATTAGATTAGGGTCCACTCACTTCAATATGACCTCATCTTAAATTCTATCAGCAGTAAGCCTACTTCCAAATAAGCTCCATTCTCAGTCATTGGCTGGAGCAGGGAGCAAGGGCAGTTAGAACTTCAGGGAACAACTGACACATAGCAGTGACCCTTTGTGAACCGGACAAAAGACAAACAGTCTCCCCAGTGGGGAACTCAGACTTGGACACAGTCTTGTGTATATTGGCAGCATCACACATGACATTGTGGAGCTGCAAGAAAAGGATGGGCTCATCGACAAGTAGCCCAAATGACTCAGCAACTCCACTCCCTGGTGGCTCTCTCCAAACCGGCTTGTCAGTGTGACAGGGGCTTTTATGACACTCTGCAGAGATAACATGGTCTGTGACAGCAGACACATCCACCTGCTGGACAACGTGCATGGAAGTGGTTGTTCCATGCACACCTTTGTCCCCCAGCACATCTGTGCCACAGCCCTAACTTCCAGCATCTCTGGCTGCACTTGGAGAACAGAGATATAATCAAGTCAGAATAAGGTCATGAGGGTGGATCCCCACTCCATGTGACCAGGGTCCTTATAAGGAGTCATAAGGACACAGAAGTCCAGAAGGAAAACCACTAATATGACTGATGGTCTCCTAAGGAGGGGACCTGTCAGCAAATACCCACACACACAGAGGTAGAGGACCTGGGAGAAGATAGTGTTACACACAAGTGGGACCTCAGGAGAAACCCACCCTCTGACATCTCGAACTCAGACTTCCAGCCTCCAGAACCAGGAACAGATAAGCTTCTGTGGCGGAAGCTGCCTAGTATTAGACTTTGTTCTGGCATCTGCACCAACCCATGCAAGGGAACCAATGTAGACATGGGCATGGGCTTGATGAGCGCCACATTCTTTGCAGTGTGGCCTCTGTGAGGGGAAATGGGATGTCAAAGCACCTGTACTATATTGGCAATACTTTATTTTCTAAGCTGTGTGTGGGCACCTGCAAGTTTGTTGCAATCTTCTGTTTTTTATTAAAACCCCAGGAATAGTGAGTGTGCCTGCCAACAAGGCAGTCCTTTCAAGGTAACATGGAGGAGCATCCCCAGGAGCTCACTGTGACTCCCACTGATCACTTCTCCATCCTAAGTTTCTCTGAGTATCACATTTGAAGAATGAACACATTCAATTTTTTTCTGTGTGCTCCATAGGACACTATAGATTAAGTGAGTAGGTCAGGCCTTTTCTCCATTAGCCTCTATGACCAATATCTGTGGTGTTGTGCCCTTCCCAAGATTGTGTCTACACATGGACCCAGTGGGTGTGCGCATGCGTGAATGGGCTTATCTGGGTCTGGGGAGCACAGATTAAGGGTCAGCATCACCCCAGGGTAACAGCAGCACAAGCACAACCATGAGAGTTAGAATGAGAAAACACCAGAGAAAGAGAGAGAGACCAGAGAAAGCATGAAGATTCCTGGGGGATTGGTGACTCACCTGCCTCTTGGTCCCATCCCCCCCCACCCCCCCCGCCGCCTCCTGGCCCTGGTACTGGTCCTGCCTCACCTGATGTGTTTCTGTAACTGTTAGAACCAATGAAAAAACTACACAGATTGGTGAACCTGGTGTTTGCACTATAATGCAATTGGTGCCATGGACAGGCTACTTCCCCTACAATTGGTGACAAACATGGGATGATTCAACTTAGAGAAGGTGCACCAGGTGGCACAGAAGGTGGGGCAGTTCATCACAGATAGACACTGAAGTCCAAAGCAAGTTTAGGTATATAAGAATTGGAGTGGGGTTATCTGGTTAAATGGCCTGGTTAGGAAGCACTAGATTACACTCAGCCAGTCCATCGGTCATGCTGTCTCACTGCAGAGTTTCTGATGACTTTAATCATGAGTGGGGACTGTGACATGCGTACAACAGAAAAATCTTTTCAAAGACTAGCCACCCACTTCTTTTTGTGTTCACATAAGTAAGAGCAGCTGTCTCTGAAGGAACATCAAGAATTTTCTGCATGGGCTACTTTGTGTAAATAATCACATTTTGAGAAATTTAAATGTCAGAAATACTAACCCAGTGGCTGTCTTGTAGGCCACAGACCTCCTAGACTGCAGCCTCATGGGCAAAAGGAAAGACTTTACTAAAAATATGTTATATTCATTGCAATAATTAGAAAATGCTATTATTTTTAAAACAAAGCCAAAAAGTGAGTTGAACAAAAATGAGGCCATTATGAATTAACTGAATTAAAATAAACTGTACATTAAAAAAAAATCTATCCATGGTTTCCTTTTCAACTTTTTCTGCTTTTACTGTAAAATGCAATATTCATACAGATTAGGGCACAAAATAAATATATAATTTAGTCAATATCCATCACCCAGGTCAAGAATTAAAAGTTGCCAGAACCAAGATGCCCTCTATAACCAGCACCTGTGGTGTTGTACCCTCCCCAAGATTGTGTCTACCTGGTCCAATGGCTACGTACACACATAAGTAGGCTCTTCTGGGCCTGGGAGGAGAGGGTCAAATGGCAATGTCAGGTGGGGAGAGAGGAGCACAGAAGGGCAAGAGTGAGGGGAGAACTCAAGGGAGAAAGCCAAAAAAGAGCATGGAAAGGAGAGCTTGAAGAGAATGTGAAGGGAATGCCAGAGAGAGAAAGCTCGAAGAATGGAAAGATTCATGGGGGCTTGGAGATTTGGTTGCCTACCAGCCCCCCTCCTGGTGCCCGCCTCTTTATATGTCAGCCTCCCTGCCTGAAATGCTAGTGTACCTGTTCCCCAAGAGCATTGAAGCTATAAAATCCACTGAGGCCACCAATATGCTTCTTTAACTGCTAGAACCAATGATGAACTACCTGGATTGAGAAATTTGCAGTATATTCTCTGTACCTCTTTCCAATTACTGCTTTCTCTTTCCTCCCCAAAGGGAACATTCATGAGTTTATCATTCATACTCTCTTAGTTGTGCCTATTTTTTAAAAACCTTTTAATAAATAAAATCTAAGGTCTATGTTATTTTGTATCTGCTTAATTTTGTTGTACATTATCTTGTGAGAATTCCTATCCTGTGACATTAGTTTAGGTGCCTTCCTTTTCTTTGATGTATAATGTTCCACTGAAGGAATGCAACAACATTTATTTTTATCTATTCTATTGATAGAATTGTGGGTTGCTTCTAGTTTGGGGCTATTTATGAATTGCTCTGCTACAAATATTCTGCATGAAGTATATTTCAGGTGGGTATACAAATTAGGAGTTAAAATGCTGGTTACAGGTTATACCTATCTTTAACATAAGTTGATAAAGTCAAATTGTTCTCCAAAGCAATTTATCTGTTCTTAGTTCCCTTAAGAATGGGCAAAACTCCCGTTGGCTCTCTATATTGTCAGTGTTTAGTATTATCAGATGTTAACATTTTTGTTATTGGGTGTCATTTTATTTTACATATCCCTAATGATAATGAGGTCGATCACCTTTTCATATGCAAAAACCTATTTTGGTCATATCCTATTTTTAAGGATCTGTTCTGGTTCCTTGAATGTATTTCTTTTTTTAAAAAAATTATTTACTTATATATAAATTTCACATCTTTGTAACCTTGCCTGTATTTCTAGTGTTTTGTCTTTTTCATATTGTCTAGTTGGAGTTCTGTATATATTTTGGATGCTTTTGTGTATTTGTTTCCTACTACTGCAGAAACAAGCCACCACATACTATGTGGCTTAAAACAGTGCAAGTGTGCTGTTTAATTGCCTACAGGTAAGAAATCCAAGCTCATTCTCATTGAACTACAATCAATTTTTAGGATACTTCCTTCTGAAGATTGGGGGGGGGGGACAGGGGCAGAGGGAAGTGTCTGTTTTCTTGTCTTTTCTAACTTCAAGAACTCACCTGCGTTCCTTGGCTTGTGGCTCCTTCCTAATATCACTCTACCTTGTGGCTTCCATGATCTCATCTTCTGCTATTGTCTCAGGTTCTTACTTTCCTACCCACCTCTGTAAAGAGCCTTGTGATTTCACCTAGGGCTCACCCAAACAATTGAATATATTCTTCTATCTCAATATCTTAAGCTTAATCACACATATCTGCATTGTACCCTTTTCCATGTCAGGTGATGTGCCCCAGGGGATTGGGACTGCCACATCTAATAAACAATGCAAACAAAAAATAAGATTTCAAATATCAAGAGATGATTTTCCACCTTTTAAACTGAAAATTAAAAAAAAAAAGTACTTGGTGCTGGTGAGAGTATGAGCAGTTAGGATCTTAAACAATTGTAAACTAAACTAATATAATCTCCTTGAAGTTCATTTTGGCAATAATATTACAGATGTTAGAAAGGCTTATCATTTTTTGACCCACTGATTCTACCACTAGGATTTAGAATAATCATATACTGGTACAATATGCAACTATTAAAAACTGCACACTTGAACCAATATTTAATGATACCTATTGTTAGGTATATCATAATATGTTAAGTTTTACCTAAGTGTGTTTCTCAGAGCACTAGTTTTGCATCATGTCTGCAGGAAAATGGCCCTTAGTTAATATGCACCCACACCCTTGTTTTTGAAATGTATGATAATATTTTAACATTAAAGCTGCCAAAGAGCACAGGAAGAAGAAAAAAATTGTTTAAATAGCTATTTCCTAGATTTACCTGACTATAATTCCCTTCCTTTATGAAATACTATAATCCTGCAAAATAGTACATAAAGTACTTAAGGAATATCTTGTTGAGTGAAAAGACACAGAAAGTGAATACAGGGCCACCTTCACGTAGAGGGAGAGAGGAGATAGTGATACTGATAGACACAGAAACAGAGATACACCATGTATAGGCAAATGCCTAGAGGGACATACAGCAAAACCTAACCAAGGTCTGACTAAATTATTATTGGTGTTTTCTTATTTTTAATAATTTTAAAGAATTTTTTATAGTGATCGCTAATACAGCTTTTATAGCGACAAAAAGTTATATATAGTGGATGTATATAACTTTTTAACTTGAATATTACTTGGCACTGTCATAAGATCCATAGTGGAAGCCCAAAATTAGGACTAGCACTAACCTCAATATATATTATGCTTTTACCCTATAAAACCATATGATGAAAAGTTTAATTTATAAATCAGGCACAGTCTTCTGAGATTAACAGCAATAACTAATAGAACAATGATAACAATAGACTGCCATCATTATGTCAATGTGGTCTCTCATTGCTTACCTTGAATGAGAAGAGAGAAAGAAAAAATGAGGGGAGAAAATAACTTACTGCGCATATGTTCAGACCACAGTTGATAGCAGTAACTTAAACCTTGAAAGCAAAACCTTACCTAAGGAGTATATATAATAGACATACACATATGTAGGGGGTGTATACTGGTCTTGATAAAATGTCAATCATCCACAAGCCATAAATGGAGACTCCGGGTCCATGCAGCAGAACTACTCTGGCTTCTGAGATGTAGGGGAACAAGGTTTTCAGGGGTTCTCGCGATGCTCCTGCACTGCCTGATTTGACCTACCCTGTTCCCAGTGACCTCTGCCTTTCAGGCAGTGCCGTGCAAGTAACATCTATTTGAGCAGCATCTGTGCATCCTATATAATATCAACAGGGTGCCTGCCAGTCCTCCTGCAACCCAGAGTCTCTTATAGGAACTCTAAGTTTTGGCCAGAGCTTCATTGCAGGAGAGTCCGGCTCCCGCAGATCCATCTAAATGCATTCTTTTTTCAGGAAAGGACAACTATGTGATCCAATTTGTTTCCCTTTCTGTTTTAGTTGCTTTGAGATTTAGACAAACCTCAAAGCCCCTTTTTAATCATTAGTTTGTAGGGTCGCTGGACTCCTCAGTCAGGAGAACTAGCAGTCCCAGGCCCACCTATAGGGAAATTTAAGTCCCTAGTAGTTTCCTAGGCTTCCTCTCAGGGGACCCTACGTCCCCGATGCAGCTTATCCCTAAGCGTGTCCCTTGAGTCATGATACTGGAATGTTCCTTGAAATCCAGCGGGAAGTCCAAGGTTACTGTATGTCAGAGCTGGTTCAAACAGCAGTGCAAAGGCGTCCCCGCTGCCTGAGGGCCTGTGAAGTTTGCGCATGCGCGTCTGAGGACACACACTCTGGGCTTCCTTATGTGGCCGGAGTGGGATCTGGATCTCAATTCAAGGGACTTGGGTTTGGAAAGGGAGAGAGCCCCTGAACCTGGCATCCTCGGCCACTGTGTATTTAAGCCAGGGAGATACTTTGACAAACAAGTCACACGCATCAACACACACCCCTAAAAACTTGAAAGCCACTGTCTGGTCCTGTGTCATTGGTGCCCAAATGCTAGCACTAGAGCTGGGATAAGCATGAAAATGTTTTTTTGGTCTGAAGTACAAAAAGAAAATATTAACATCATAATTAAAAAAAAAAGTTCATTGTTTTGGGGGATTTAAAAAAATATCCTTTTTTTAAGAAACAAAGCAATGAACAGACAAAACTGAACCTGAACAAAGTCCCGTTGGCAGAATCCATACTACCAGAGAGGCCGGAGTGGGAGGGAAGGAGGTCCCGTGGTAGAGGGCTGTGAGTGCCTCAATGGTAAGTGTGGTGCGACAATGTGCCACTGAAGAGGTGTGAGCCTGTTCCCCTAAAGTGTACAGAATGTTGTAAATGTACCTCAATATATAATAGTACAATTTAAAAAAATGTAATGATGGCACAGGAAATGACTATCACTCTTTCAAGGCAAAATAAAATGTCAGAATCCTCCCTCATTTATTATCTTAAGATGCTTTTTGGTGATGTGTGAAATCCACATATCTGTGAGCCCCTGTGGTAAAGGCTCCTAACCTGTTCCATTGCTAGCATGGGAGGCTTGGAAAGAGCATTCCAGTGCCTGAAGCTTGGCCCCAAGGCCCTTCAGCTGCTGCCTTTTCCCACCACACACCCTCTATGACTCCTGTGACTCTAGGGGGACTGGCATTCCTCAGACACTCCCTGCCTTTGAGGTAGAGCTCCTCCGCCCAGGGTGTCATTCTCTTCTTCTGAGGTCCAGCCTCCTAAGAGTCCCTGGCAAGTTAAATGAGTGATTGCTGTTAGCAGCTGACTGAGAGTGAGGTAATACCCTGGTAGGCAGCCTCTGAGGAGCTTGACAACAAAGCTTGCTTTACATGAAGTCTTTCTAGAAACTTCTTGTGAGTGCCAGAACTTTCTCCTTCCAGGCAATGGCCTTTTGTTCTCCCAGTGTACACAGATGTATTGGGTCACCCATATTCTGTAGAGAGTACAGGGGCCATGTACTGGAGGACAGGAGCCATGTCTTGTTGGTCTTTATATTCTCCATGGCCTTAGTATAGTCTCTTGGGTATAGAGTGTATCCATTCATGTTTATGGAATAGAGGAGTGAATGAGTGAGTGAATGTGTGAGTGAGTAAATGAATAAGTGTGTAAATGAGTCTGTGAGTGAATGAGTAAAAGATTAAGTGTGTAAACGAATGTGTATAAGTGAATGTGTGTGTGAGTGTGTGAGTCAATGAGCCTAGCTTAGGAAGCAGGCACAGGGTAGGTTGTGGGATGAGTGCCCTGTCCTCTCCAGACCTTCTTGCAGAGCTTAGGCATGGGGGAGAGAAAAAGGAGGCAGCCTGGTGAACTGAACTGTGAGAGTGGGCACCACCTCAGCCTTCCCTGACTGGACCTGGAGGCAAATCATAATGAGTTATCATTTGTTAAAGGTCAGACCTCTCCTGTCTCATTTATTCTCATTTCTACCAAATGAGGGAGGAATCCAGGACTCAGGTAAAACAACTTGCCAGGCTTGCATGTTTAGCCAATGTAGTGGGGTGCCAAGAACAGAATGTCTACATTTCCCCCCAAGCCACCTATGGAAAGCTTAATGCCCAAAGTGATGGCATTGGGGGTGGGATTTGGGGAGGGAATGGGGTGAGAGGCTGGGGGGGGGAGGGGATGAGGGGGTGGAGTCCTCCTGAGTGGGATTATGTTGTTACAGAGGACTCACCAGACATACCCTTCCCACCACCGGGGACACAGCAAGAAGGTGCTCTCTGAGAATCAGGAAGCAGATCTTCCCAGCCTCCATACTGCAAGAGCCAGTATATAAAAACATGTATTGCTTCAGTGTCAGTCACCCTGTGCTGTGTGGGATAGCTGGTGCTCCGGGCCCTAACACTGGCCTCTGCCCACATGTGAGGAGAGCAGGATGGGTCAGGAATTGCTGCCTGGTGTCCACAGACTGGCCACAGGGTCCCCAGAGTGTCTGTCAGGACAGGGCCATTTGTCACAGAGAACGCCACCACTTACTGCTACAGCAAACAGGACCATTTCTGATACCAGAAGGCCTAGAAACAGAGAGGTAGGTTGCTGAGTGTCGCCTGGCTTTGTGAACAGGAGAGTAACAGTCGTAGAAGCATGAGAGAGCTCAGAGCATCTTCAAAAGGGAAGTGTTTTTGCGTTACCCCTCAACCCAGAAACTCTGGCTGCGCATTAATCTTTGATGGATTTTTGCCTGCTTATTTGGCAAACAAATAAAAGCAGCAGGGGTAGGGAATGTCAAACACAAGCCTAAGCAAAGGCGCTGCCCCTGAGATGACATCAAGTCCACCAGCCCTCCTGGGGGTGTCCCCTGGAGCCTGGTTAAATGACTCTTCTATGTTTGTGACCTGATCACAGAGGTTGGGCCTGCAGTAGGCAGCCAGCTCACTCTGCCAAAGTGAATTTGATTTCCAACAGACCAAGGTCTCATACTTTATCAAGTTTTCTGATTTCCTAAATGTTCTTTTCCTAATAACTTGAAACTTGTGTCATAATCATGCGCTCAGTAAATATTACCGACCAGGGGTTCCCCGGGGCCAGAAGTCCAACTGGGGGACTAAGAGGAAGTCCTTGGCTGAGGTGAGAATGACCTGGGATCTAAGGTACTGGGAATTCCCCTGTGGACACACCTCATCTCAGAATTAAGTTCTTGGGAACATGTTCTTTAATCTTCCAAAAGGTTGTTATTGTTGTTTTAACCATTGTCCTGCAACATTGAGACAGCAGCAATTTGGGGCTGCAGAGATGAAGGATCTATATACTTCTTCCAAATGACCTGGTGGGTCTGAGCAGGTTGGGGAAAGTTGGGGATGGGACAGGCTGGGGGTAGGAGAGCATTTGGGACAGCCACTGTACCCACCTTCTTTGCATCACCTCATGTGCTCCTTTGTAAGTCATTTCTAACCTGTAACATCTGAGCTTCATCACAACTGGGTGGAGAGAAACAGAACCACAAAATAAAGACAAACCTCCCTGGAGAGGGGTCATAGGTCTCAAAGAAAAGTAGACCTGATTTTCCTGAGGTTTAGTCTTTCTCTTTCTCAGCTTCTGTACTATGTCAAAAATAGTTTTATTAACACATGATCTGTAGACCATAAAATATACCCTTTTACATGGGCAATCTATGTGGTTTTTTTAATGTAGTCACTGTTGTAGGACTTCTGTCTAGTTCCAAAATGTCAAATGTCCCATGAAATGAATATTCATTCTATAGAATGAATACAGAACATCAAGATCCCCCAACTCTGAGAAACCCCACAGCTACTAGCAGCCACTGCTCAGCTCCATCTTTTTGAAAGATGGACCACCTTTTTGAAAGAAACAGATCAGAATTAGGGCAGAGGTGTCCTGAAGGGAGCTGAGGGCTGTGGGTCTGGCTCAGGGCTTCCTGGAGGAACTGGGGTATTTGTAGAAATGAGATTCTGATTCAGTTGTTCTGGGGGGGTGGGTGTGGGTTCTCCATTCTAGAAAGCTCCCAGGACATGCCGATGCTGTCCACTCAACCTATGAGTAACAAGGTGTGGAGCCACCTGGCTGCCCAGGTGGGCTCTCCCTGAAGGCAGCCGGTGAGGTGGAGGTGTGTCTCAGGAAGGTTGCTGGATAATAGTCTGTCATTGTAACAAAATGGAGGTGCTGCCACGCTAGCTCTATGTAGAGAGTAACTCTGAGCTCTCGCGTTTCTGTGAGGAGAAAATGAATTGCAGTCACACCAGCACCTGGGCAACTCCAGGGGCTGTCTGGAGGCTGGTAGCCATTCTTGTCAGAGAGGTTGGGGTGTTCTGCAGCATTGCTAAGGAGGTGGTGCCCCAGTAGCACCCAGTTCTGTGTCAAGTGCATGGCAGTCAAAGCCCACATCCACCCCTTGGAACATCAACAGGCCCCTCACAGGTTGCCTCTGAAACAACCACGCCTTCAGTACTCAGCTCTGAGCTGGGCCTGCAGTCATCCAGATGAACATAAATAGGCCTCTTTATTTGCCTGCCTTCACGCTAAAGAGAAAGAACAGCAGAACTGGGGAAGAAGGACATTCCAGAAATACCAAGAGAGACCTCAAAAGAGGCTGCACTGGGGCTGCCCAAAGAAGAGCTTCAGGGGCAAGCAGAGGGCTCAGGGACTACAGGGTTGCTGCCTGACGGGACGTAGCTGGTCCTGGGCCACAGCGAACCACAATGGCTGGCACGGGGCCCCTGGCCCCCACACTTTTGCTAATTTAAGAGAGTGGAATTGGCCATTGTGTGTCACTGTGCCTGGGCACCCAAGATAGCGAGCGGGTCACCAAAGGACTAAAGGGGACATGGCCAGCGTGTGTTTGCTGCAGAATCAGCTCCAAACCAACTGCCTTTCCATCCAAGTCAATCAAGAAGACAGGCCTGACTTCAGTATGGTTTCTCTTACTCATCAGGAGAAGAGCAGACTGTCTTCTTTTCTGCAGCTGCGGAGGTATGAGCTGGGGGTACCACAGTGTCTGGCGAAAAAAACAGTCCCTGCTTTGAGGGGCTCGCCCTCTGAGAGGTAGTTCAAAGGCTCTCAAGAGTAGTCTGACTCTGCACTTTCTTGTGGTTTGAGAAAGCAGAGACCTGATCAATTTTTCCCCAATGTGCGCAAACTAAAATCACACACACACACACACACACACACACACATCACACACCACACACCTTCCACTCACTGAGTCTTACTGACTTGGGTGTTTTCAACTTGTTTCTCACTTGATACTTGTCATGTTGATTTGTGTCCGCTGACAGGATTTGAGTACGAGGTTTAGTCTGGGAACAGCTGTTCCTAATACCACGGCTTTGCTTCTTTTCAGTCACAGAAAATGGGATCGGAAGTTTGGGTTGCTGCGAGGTCAAAGAAGGGGCCACAGCTTGTGTGGCCTGTGTAGCCTATTTTGGGAATGGGACTTCTGAGTCACCAGCTAAATTAGACACAGGTGCTCTTAGCGGCAGGACAGCTGAGTGACTTCATGGAGGCCCCCATTCTGCTGGCCTCTTCGGTTGAGGGTCCAAGAGAGGAAGTGACTACAAACGGTTGGTCTGGGGAGAAGAAGCACAAAGGTGATCTTAAGCTTAGATCCTCCAAGAGGCATCTTGATGAGTAGTAAGTTGTGGTTCTTCCTTGGCGAAGACTAGTTTCACATCCCTAATTGCAGAAGCTTCTAGTCTCTGATATTAGGGGTAGTCTACTTATCTGTTTTATAGCCTATAATGTGATACTGTTGTAAGGTCAGTGTAGAATGAAAGGTTGAGCATTAAGTGTCCCAACATAGTAGGAGCTTAACAAACAGGATGTCCTCATTCTTGGGTGCCCCTTACTTTCATTCTGTCTTCCTCAGACCCTCAAGCTGAGCACTGGGAGGTTGAGGACAGCTTTACTCACCTTCCACATTCTCAGTGAACAGGAAGGTATAGAGGAGATCATCAGCAAATCAAGAACCCTACCCTATCTTGACTTATACACCTGCCATTTGTCCTTCTGGTACCACCCTCCCATCACCAGCCTCAGAGGCAGGAAGCAAACTGAATGATGCAGCATGTGAGTTAACATCATCCATGAAGAGGTTTGTCTGGGGCAGTGGGATTGCCAGGGAGAGTCAGAGGTGAAACACCCACAGGCTCTATTCTGATCCAACAGACCCTGAGGCAGGGCCAGCAGGGACTTCAGGGTTTGAGTGCAGGCATGGCTGCAGGTGTAGGAAGGCAAATCACTATCACTTTTTGAGTTCTATGAGAACCCATTATGTGCAAGGTGCTTGGAAAAGTGATACTATGAAGAACGAGATCAATGTGAGTTTTTACAAAACTCTATGGGGTGCTAGGAGCAGTACCAGATACCCTGAGGACACTACCCAGGAGGTTAGAGCATCTTTGGGGGAGCCAGGGCCCAGTGGAATTGAAGGTCAAGTTGGAGGAAGCATCATCTGAGGGAGAACATTCCAAAGAAAGAGAATAGCACTGAATAGCTAGCACCAGATATCCCTGGCTTGGCCCTGGAGTGGAAGTCTCCAAAAGCCTGTGAATACAGGGGTGAGTGGGATGTCCACCTGCCTGAACCAGCAGTGGGGATCCTAAAAGGGTCCCAGTGGGAGGTGGGCATTATAGAGGGCATCTTTCCTGAGAGAGTTGCAAACACAGGCACCCAGGAGGACATGGGGGAGGTGAGGGAGTGATGGCACCGGTGAGAGCAGGAGACCTGAAGGAGCAGCTTTCTCATAGCAGGTGGTAACTCTGGAGATGGCCCAGAAGGCATTTGTTCTGGGAGTTTGGGTCATGAAGAAGGAAGCTGAGCTTTCCCTTTGATTGTCCCACTGGCAGATGGAGGCCCAGCTACCACTAGACAGCAGCAGGTCAAGTTACCTTGAAGGGGCATGACCACAGGTTGGCACTCCAAGCAGATTCAGGCTCAGATTCAGTGTCAGCTCCATGGTAGCTGAAAATCCCCGGCTTCCTCTGCAATGTCTCTGCACTGCAAACTTTAGATGCCACCACAAAGGAGGGGCCCCACATAGTGCCTGGCAGAGGGTGACACCAACCGCACTTGAAAGTGGAGTCCACCTGTCCTACCCACTTTATCCCCCCACTCGGAGAACTTGGGTTGAATCTGCAGACACAGGTCTGGCCCCAATTATCTCTATGTCCTTGACAGGTCACCATCCAGAAGGTTTGTGTCTGCCCTTCTGGCTCCCTGAGATATGGGAGACAACTCCCTGCTCAGGGAAGTTAGGGACACAATCCTAGAAGACCCTGCTCCCAGCCCTTCTCTGCAGGTTATAGATGAGGCTGCAGCAGGCCCCTACAGCAAGGGTGGGGCTCCCTAGGGTCAAAGTCAGAGAGAAACAAGGAACCAAAGAGGGCCAGGAGTTGGCAGGGACTTTGGTTCCGAGTCAGCAAACATTTGTTCAGTGATTGCAGAATGTGCAGGCATGTGGCCAGGTGACTTACAGATATTAAATAATCTCTATGGCAACCTGGACTGAGACATCCTTGTTATCTTTGTTGGGTGAGCTCAGATGAATGGCATGGTCATCCCCAACACAGATCTGGATCTTAGAGTTGCTAAGGTCTCGTCTTACATGTCACCTCCTCAGAGAAGCCTTCCATGTCTTTTTCTGGCACAGCACCTGGATCTTTTCCTTTACCTAATGGATTTGTAACCCCATACCCCCCAGGCCCTGGCCTTTTTTTTTAAAGCCTGCTTCTCTCCATCCAGACTAGACACAAGAGCCAGGATCCTCTCTTCACATCTTCCTAGCACTTTGCTGTCATTCCAGAACAACTATGTGGATGAAGCAATGGGATTAAATGCAGTTGTTAAGGACTTAAACACACATCAAATATCTGATTTTTAAAAATTCTGTCTTTGTCATTTTTCATTGCTCTTCTTTTTAAATGGAAAAAAAATATGACATTTGGGAGAGTAGAGGTTGGGGTGGGGTACTTGGATGTTCCCATAATCTTTCTCATCTTGGAACTATTATGTATCTGGCTTTAAAGTGAGCCTTAGGCCTCAGCAAACCCTTGAATCCACCATCTCTTCCTGTTCTCAGTGCACACAATCCCAATAACTTACACGTGTCTGTGCTCCATGGGAACACGGTGCAATTCAACATATCTGCCCCTCCCCTTTGTGACAGATGCCATGCATGGTTGTTTCTGTTCTTATAGAGAAATCCATTATGCCTGAACAAACACACAGCTTGACCTGATCCAGCTGTAGCTCAGACGCTATCCATGCTACAAAAGGCACCATCTTTTTGCTAGAAATGCTCTGTTCCTCCTCCCAGCTGTTCCCAACCCTGGGAGTTACCAGCCTCTTCCACCATGCAAGCACACAGTAGGTGCTTAGTAACTACGACCTTGCTTCCATCCCCCCCCTCCATCAAAGGTGGGTCCTGATCTGTGTTCTCCCCTCTTCAGGCCTTGAGACACCCCTCTCTCTGAAATCCTGCACCACTGCTCCTCATCTCTGTCACTGGCCATCCTCCAGCAACCTTTGATGGAGATGTTCCTCCTCTGGGCCAGGGGGCCTCCCCAGTCATACTGTGAGCTCCTGAGAATAGGGATGGTGCAGCTGCCCCATCCCTCTTCCCACCAGCACTGACTTCTGTCTGGCTTTCCACAGTGTTGATGCTCTGTAAGGCCTTTTAAGGCCGAGGCATGATGGATGGATGCAGAAGAGGCACACTTAGTGCCATTAAGTGTGACCCAGCCCTTCCTCCATCCTGTCCTAAATTGGGTTTTGTGGCCAAGAGGGGGGACAGTCTGAGCCTAGAGGGGCCCAGTTTTAGGACTGGTGTCAGATCACATGGGGTACCAGCAATAGCATATGAGCAACAGCTGAATTGGGGCAACAAGGATCAGATCTGGAGAGCAGGGTTCTGATCAGGAAGTCATCATGGAGTCAGAACCAAGTCAGAGTATGTACAAGCCAGGAAGTCGAAGCAGAAGCCCCACTGAGAGGCAAGGAGACAGAGAATGAGAGGTAGGAGGAGCAGAGACAGGGGAGAGACTGGGACCTTGATGTCCCCTTTTACTGGTGTGGAACTGGGGGCGGGGGGGGGCAGGCACCCATCTCTCCCCTGGGCTCACTAGTGTCCAGACAAAATGGGAACAAGCTGTAGACAAACAGAGCTTCCTGTTTCCCATTTCATTCAAACTGTGTGTGTGTGTGTTTTCGCTTCCAGAATCTCTCTAACATGATGAGTCCAGGGCCCAGCCCTTGGCCCTCGGCCAACCGGCCAGATTCCATTCCAGTCTGGAGCTTGGAATCTGTTGGGAGTTGACAGCTTTGGTCCAACAGCTTGGGAGCAGGGTGTCCAGAAACCCCCAGGGTCTGCATTTGTCCGACTGCCCTCTCTGCATAATACACAGCGCTGATTTCCCTGCCGGCAGCTGAATAGCTCAGCGAAAACCTCAGACTAGAAATGGATGGCAAGACCAGGAACTCACCCACTCATCTCATTCAAAACCTACCAATTTCCCAATAGGGAAAATGCTCTAATGGGTCCTTGTTTTGTTTTTCAAATCAGATATACAAATAAACTGATAACAATTTAAAAAAAATTACAAAACAAGAATCTCCAGTTATGGGAGCCAATGTTTTGGCCTGAGTTCCTGCCTCACTGAGGAAATGAATTTGAAATGGCAAGGAGGAAATGAGGAGGTAAACTTTCATGTCTATTTTCGTTTTCCAGTCAAGTCCTGTTTCCTTTTGACTTTGTATAAACAAAGAAAGGACAGTTGTTCACTTGGTTATTACAGATAACCCATATCTTTAGAGTAAATGCTGTTTATCTAAATGGGGATCCAATAAATGACTAAACTTTTCCCAAGTGGAGCTCCTTAGCTAATAATGAATAATTGCAGGGATCATTTTGTTGGGGAATTACTGTGTAATAGGCAGATTGTATATGCTCAACTCTCATAATAGGCAGTATCTGTTTTGTCTAGAAATGCCATCCGTGAAAATCTAGTGCAAGAAATAAAATTGTATGTACAAAAAGGGTGTATGGGGTGTGTATGTACAAAAAAAAGGTGTGTGTGTGTGTGTGTGGGTGTGTGCATGCACTTCAATATTGTTCATAGTGGCCAAACCCAGAAAGAAAGCACATATCAATAAATATGGAAGCATATTATAGATGAAGTCAGTACATTATTTCCAAATCATGAAATATTATACAGTCATCAAAACCAGATGTCTAGGATACATTTCCAAAATATGTTGTTGAGAAAAGCAGTTTGCATTAGATTGTGTATATGATCTCTTTTCATACCTAAAAAGAACCTATCCTGTGGTTAGGGCTATTCCTTCAAGTACCCTTTTATATATATAAAAGCATACGGATATATCCATATATCCATATGCTTTTATTTTTGTCTCAGCATGGAGAATATAAAGGAAGGTACATTCTAAGAGATCAGTAAGGTGACATAGGAGATACCCAAAACACAAGTCTGATCATGTTACTCTCTTGTTGAAACCCCTCCATGGCTTCTCCAGGGAAGAAGCCCAAACTCTTTGCCAGGGACCTGACTCCAGCAACATCACTTCTGCATACCAGGCTGTGACTACCCTGGAGTTTTCCAGCTTTTCCCCCAGTCTCCAGGGCTCCATGCTTGCTTCTGCTCCTGCTGGAAATACTTCCTGTTGCAATCACCTAGAAAGTTTCTGTTCATCCTGAGATTCAGCTTAAAATGCCTTGCATCTGGGAATCCTCCTAGACCCAGCTCTCCTCCCCGTTTAGATCAGTCTACCTATAAGCACTCTTCTAATCATGGCAGTTAAGACACCTTATGGGCCCCTTTTGTTCAAATGGTGATCCTGTCCTACTTCTTACTGCAACCCCAGTGTTTAGTAAAGAGTTAGCACTTCTTAATATCTGTTGAGTCTGAATGGGGAAGGAACATAATTTCACAGTAAGCGAACATGTCCTATCATCTTCCTGTTTGCTGTCAACAACACCAAGCATCTGTCTCCCCATGGCTTTTGAGGGCTTTACAATCTATCACTCATCTGCTTTCTCCTACCTGCTTTCTAGTTCCTGAAGATGTTTCTTTTCCTCAACAGGCCCACAGTCCATGTTTATTAACCTGCCTGAATGAAATGCTCCAGGGCTTCGTGATGTGCCTTTGTCCTGCCCTTGCCTGATAACTCCCTTTGTGCTCTGAGATCCCACCTAGAGGGGTGCCTGTCTCAGACAGTAAGTCAGACCTCCCTCAGGGGGGCCTACACCTTGCTCCCATCTCCTACTGTGTTCTCAGGGGTGTGTTTATAAAACTGGCTCTTCCACTCAACGGGGGCCATGGATGAAACAGGGTCTCCTTCCATTTTTGGTGACCAGCCTCTTATCCAGCCTCTGCCACATGATCAGTATTCATTACTTACATATTTGCTGAAGGAGTGAATGAGTACATGGATGACTGCATAATAAATGAATGAATAAAGGTGACAGTTTCATTGAGGGTGACCAGGGCAGACTGCTAGATGACCAAACCCATCCCCACCTGCTGCTATGGAGTTGGCTGGCTGGGCCAGACCAGGGAGGACAGTATGCAGTAGGCAGACCCAGTGAAGTCCTCTTTTTATTGTCTGATCAAATTGAGGCCTGGAATGTGAAGGTCACACTGCAAGTTATGGAAGAATGAAGTTGGCCAAGAAGTCAAATGAACACTCATGTATTTTGAGGGTCACTAGTCATCAGGATCTGGTATCACTTCTGTTTCTGATGACATAGGACTTTTCACTTCTTAGAAAAATAATGATGATACCTTAATATTGTGTAGCACTTTTTAGTTGAAGTCGTGTTTAAAATAAACAATCTCTGAGCTGGCTATTGTGGTTAAGTAACTTGTCAGGAACACTCAGGATTGAGATGATGCTACAGGCCTGGTGCCCAAAGGTCCCAGGCCTTGCAGCCAGCACACGCTTTCCAGGATGTAATATTTACCTCCAACATCACAATAAACTGCGGTTAGATATTGATTCTAGGCTCACTCCTGGGAAACACCAGCATTCTAATCATTACCATCGCTTCCTACTTCTAAGAATTAGTGGGAGACTGAGATCAGACTTGTCAAACTTTACATAAGAAAGCTGATAAAATCTATAGTAGGCTACAAGGAGGAACTAGAAAGTGTATGTGTTTGTGAGTGTGTGTGTCTGTGTGTCTGTGTGTGTGATGTCAGTGGTTCTGCATGGGGAACACTTGGTGTATCAGGGCACTCAAAAGTGGGAAGGTGAACAAAAGAAGCTAATCTCCAATGCACGGTGCCTGCACAGAGTGGGTCCTTGATAAATATTTGTCAGTGAATTAACATGCCTTAAATTGAAATATTCTCCTATATTTTTTTCTGTATTTAGATCGTATTTCCATTGAATGGCCTTTTGAAATTTAAATGTCCATTCCAAATAGCTAACATCTGTTCATGCTTTCATTCAAACAAAAAAAAATACTAAGTGTTAGATAGTTTCCCCAACCTGTGGCAGTGAACCCCTTCCCTCTTGGAGCTTACATTCCTTTCTGGTGGGGGAGGGGAAGCATGACCAGTACTTGTTCTATCAGGCAGTAGAGGATAATGACAAAAAAATATGGTGAGGATCAGAACTAAAGGAGATGGGGTCAGTGGGGTGCAATATAAATCAAATATAGAACCCCCCCCATTAGGGAAATATTGCTAATTTGTGCTGCATTTTCTTAGGGCTCAAAGCATTTTCTCTCTGACTTCAATTGATTATCTTCATCAAGAGGGGGTAGATCCTACATGGGGCTTACCATGTGGCTGAGACAGATGCCTGGGGTAGTGGTGGGTGGGCTATTAAGACTGGATCCTAGAGACTCCAGCGAGAGAAGGACACCCAGAAACACAGAGGGGAGTGAAATGAGTCTTGTCTGTGACCCAAGATAGAAGAGGGGCAGTAACTCTACATGCCTAGTAAGGAAAGAACCGGAAGTATTGTCGGGAGGCCCGTGAAAAGTGCTGTGAGAAGCCTAGTAAGGAGGCTTTCCAAACCAATTGTGCAGAAGAGCTGCAGAAGAGGTGAGTAAGCTGTAAATGGTTCATTGGTTTCTCACAGGTAAACAAAGGCACAGGCTTTACAAACCGAGGGGCAGCTGAACAGAGGCCTGGGGGTGATAGTGGGAGGTGGAGGCCTAGTTTACTGGTCACAAAATGAGAGAATTTTTTGTACAACTGAACTTTTCAAGTGTCTGAAAATTTAGGATTCTCAGGTAATGTTCTGGCTTCAGATCCACTTCTTTTATTTCTCTAAGTTTACATTTTTGCAACCTGCACTCTTACCAATGCCATAAACCACTGATTATGAGTGTGATGCCGCTAGACTTGGAGAGACTGGCCGGTGCCTCCACAACCCGTCACAGAGGTCTATCTTGGCCGCAGCCGGGTTCCAAGTCCTTTTCATCTCCAGCCAACACCAAACAAAATCCCAGAGCCCAGCAGCTGCTCTGTCCTCTGGCTCCTGCCCAAGGGGCCGCAAGGGGGCCCAGGGTCAGACAAAGGGGGGCAGGTCCTAAGTGCCCTCCCAGGAATGCTGTTCTCCACAGAGGGAGAAAAGTAGCAAAGACAGAGCTGAGGGGCAGGAGAGACTTCTGGAGCCCCCTGGGGTCTGACTCTTGTCTTTGACGCATGGGGAAACTGAGTCAGAGATTGCCAGGGCAGGCCAAAACTCACCTGGGCAGCCACATTCAACAAACAATTCCATGTACCTTACATTGTTTTGCATTATTATTTTTGCTGTTCATTTTTGTAGTTTTTTTTGACCTAACGCCTGGGATTCTTCACAGGGCTGTTCTTGCTCAAGGGCCATGAATATTTTCTTTTTGGGTATATGCTTTTGCAACAGTAAAAAAAAAATTCATTCTTTAGATTTTCTTACCTTTGACTTTATTACAAACTAATAGATTCCAAAATTCAAGGAGGCTGGTAATAAGAGCAAGTTCTTTGCCAAGATTTGAACTGTGTCCAAAATATCCCCTGCCAAGTGACTTCCTCACCCAATATATTTTCCCTCATCTCCTTGACAAGTGCCCTTCAGAGAATGGAACCATGAGAGGGAGAGGCAGCCTTTAGTAGGTGAAGGGTGAGACCTTGCTGACAACACAGAGGGTCGAGCTGAGGAAACTAGACTCCCAGCTTGACCCTGACTTTGGGTCTTGAGGATGTCAGGCTCTTCTTTTTACTGGGTTAGTTCCTCAGCTGGTACTCAAGGTCCCTTACAGCCCCATGGTCAACATCTGATCTAGCCAGGAGTTTATCTGGACCACAGACTTGATACATAATCCCTTCCCCCTTCTGCCTCCCCCAGGTGGGCTATGGAAAGGACCTTCTGCAGGGGTCCCAGTTCTGACTATCCTGTCTGAGTTTCTGTTGCCTCGACCCTGAACTCCCCCAGTTTCCCCAGAATAGTGTTGTACATTTCTCTTGAATGTTTCCTCCTTGTTAGGCTGTCTCAACTGGCAGGCCCCTTAGAGGTGGCTAACGGTATCTCTTCAGCTTACAAGAGAGGACTAGAGGCCCAAAGGAAAAATAATTTGCCTGATATCATACAATTAGCAAATGAAAAAAATGGAGACACATTTTCCAGGTTCTTGACCCATTACATACTACATACAGTCATAATATATTTTTGCTTTTTGTTTTTGGAAAAGGGCAATTTTACCACAAAGGACTATTCTACCATTTACTTCAGTCTTAGTTTTTAGCTTGTCTATTTTTACCTGCCTGAAAATAAATGTATAGCATTGAGATACCATCATCAACATGTGTTACCTTATTGGTGAAACCCAATGAAATGGAAGGTCATTCTTGACCTCTCTCTTCTCTTCTATGTCCAGGACATGGGCGGGTTCATAGCAGCAGATGAGAAAACAGACTTCAGATGTGTGCCCTGAATCTTACATTTGTACACTCCTTCACACATATTTTTCTCATTGTAACCCTGAATCAACTCTGAATCAACTTTTATGGAAGAAGTAGAGCTCAACAAGGTGAAGTGACTTGCCCAATGTCACTTTGCCCATCAGTGATGCAATTGAAGTCTGAACCCTGATTGCAACTTCCTCCCCTTCCCCACTCCAGGCTCTAGCACTTCTGATTAGATAAAGATGGACCCCCCTCTCCAGTGTGGATCAGAACACGGATCTTTTACCAGGTCCTTTAAGATTAACTTGCTTCCAAGATTTACTACACAAAGTACTTAAATAAATGGCCACAAAGAGTCCTGCAAATATTAAGTGTTGTGACCAGTAGGATAAAACTCTTGAAACCTAAGTAGGCCAAGTTGCAGCACTCTGTGAGAACACGTGTTCCTTCTTCACCAGCTGTGGGCCCTCCCACTCCTTCTGGGTACTCATTTTTGGCCAACGGCACAGGTGAGCATGAGCCTGACTGTCAGGAAATACTCCTATTTGTATTTTTTTAAAAAAGACTTTTCTCCTACACCTTAGCCTGGACCCTTTCTGCCCCTTCCTGTTCATCCTTTCAGATTTCATCAAAATTATTCCTCTTCCACCAGTTTTCCTGATTCCCATCTGGAGTCTGTGTGGTCTTTCAATTCTCTCAGCCTGTCAAGTTTTCTGTTGTATTACTTAACACATTTGGAATTATTTATTTGTGTCATGATTTGAGTCATCTCTATCCCCTCCAGCAGATGATAAGACTAACTAATAAGTGCCCACAGGGATTATTTTTCTGCTGCTGACTACTGTATAACTAACTCATACATAGCTTTGCTGAATGAATGAATGAATGAATGAATGAATGAATGAATGAATGAGTGTTTGGGATCCTGGCAGCTTTGGCAGGTGAGAAGTGCACCCCTTCAATATGCCAGGTGCTATATGAGCCTTCTTTTATTTGTTTCTCACAGAAATTCTGAAAAAGGTAAATTCGGAGAGATAAGTTCATTTGCTTGAGGCTACACAGCCAGAAAGGGACAGAACCAGGGTTGGAATGAGATTTCCGTGACTCGGCTGCTTAGCCTCCCAGTGAACCAGCTGCTCTGCACTCACCATGACTCCATTTAGTATCACAGCAGCAAGTGGAATATCACAAGGGCCACTGGAGCCATCAGAGTGCCCCACAAAAGGCCAAGAGGTTCAAGTGCTTCCTTGTTTCACAAGCAGCCAGCTTCCATAGAAGCCCAGTGCTCCCCTGTGTTCTGGCCCCACTTTAATGACAGTTTTCTTCTTTGTAGCCTTTGTAAGTTGTTAATTACTCATGGTTACGAACCACCTACATATAAACAGCGGCTCGTGGATTGCGAAAGTGTCCCCCAAACTGGTCTTCTTCCACTTTGCTCTGCTGCAGTCTGCTGAGACCCAAGTCTCCTAAGAGGTCCCTCAATGTCCATCTCAAAGAGCACTAGGACCAGACGCTGGTGCCCTGGGCCAGGATATTCAGTGAGTGGACCCTGGGGAGCTTGAGTGATATCACACAGCATGGTAGTACATACTCCAGGCCTCCCTGACCTGGTTTCCACTCACTCTGCACTCCCTAACCACCTTGCACCTGATCTTTAGTCATTGCTTATTTTTCCTTTACCTGTTATGTTCCCCTGCTTATCCTTGAACTTGGAGGACTTTTCTCTTTCCCTTTTCAAAACCTACACCCTCCAAGAGCCTAGGTCCCTTACCACCTATTTTCCCAATGCCCCCAGCTAGAAGCCGCCTTTCCATAGGGTTCTCTTGGCATGGTGTCTATGGATACCTTTCAGTGTTGACCTCTCTTAAATTATATTATTAGTGCTTTCTCAAGTTTCCACTCATGAAACAAACACTGAGTACTGTCTGGTTGACATTTGTGATGCCAACTCTGTGTAGACAGAATTCACTCTTGGTTCCTTTGTGTAGCTGTCAACGAGCAAGCCATGGCTTCAGGTGACCCGGAGACTAGAATATAGGGAGTGGCCTGGAAGAAGGGTGCCTTCCAGGGCAGTTCATGCTGGGAGGTGCAGCAAGGGGATAGGAAGTGGAGCAGCAGCCACAAAGCTCTGAGGTGGGGAAGCCTGATCTGTTCCACAAATGTTGCTCCATACATGGTCTGCAGTGGTGCTAGAGCAAAGTGGGTGGAGAGTAGAATAGCAATGAAGTATTGGTCTTGTGGAAGATGATGAATGACGAAGAATCACTCATTTGCTCTGGATGTAGTGCAGATCCAAATTTTGAGGTGTTAAAAACACTGATGGCAAAATAAAAAAATATTTCCTTTTAGTGCATTTGAGGCAAGCAACTTGTTCAATGTTTTGTGAAAAGTCACAGGGCCTCTGGGGCACAGCGGGAGTCAGCCGTCCACTAAAGGACAGCAGATTTCAAGTGAAGGGTGGTTAGCAGTGTGGTGGGTGGAGAAGAGGAGGAAGGAGGAGTCGTATGGGGGTGACAATGGCTTATCCAGAGAGGGATGACGAGCAGAGCCAAGTATGTCCTGCTGGAGAAAAGTCTGGCAAGGAAAATGCAGACACTATGTAGAAAACCCTAGAGTTCAATCTAAGGATTTCAAATATATCCACCGAGGGTCCAAAAAATATCTATGAGCTAGGAAATCACATAAAACAACCTGGAGCCAATTCTCTCTCACTCACGGAGAAAATGAAGTGGTCAGATGTGACATAGGTCTCCTGCCAGACCAGCAGGAACAGAAGCAAAGTTGTGTTTCCCAGGAGCCCAGGCATAACTGGGAATGCTTTTCCCAAATATATGTAGGCCCTTCTTTGGGGGAGCAACTAACCATTGAGTCCCAAATATACATTTGAACCTTGCCCAGCCCTGTCCCTGAGAATCTTTCAGAGTCTATTGGTGAATAATTTGTCTTGGACACATACAGTATCTTTCATCTGAAGTTCTTAAGAAGCTTTAATGATGGCCAAGCTTCATTATTTCTGTTTTGTGTACAAGGAAACTGACTCACAGCGGGGTTCAGCAATTTTCTTATTCATGCGGGGAGTTATTAGCAGAACCACGAATGAAACTGAGGGTGAGTTTCTATTTCATAAACCATTAAACTGTGGACCCTTTATAGTCATGGAGTTTACAAAAATAATGACACCTTATTATTGAGGGCTCATTCCTTTATTCTGTCATTAAATCTTGGCTTTTGTAGGACAGAGGCACCTCCTTAGGAAGCCTGCTTGAATTACTCTGTAGGATGCAAGATGGGAAAAGAGGTCGTGCATTTTATTGGTGATACCTAGGCCACCCTGGCTTCATGGTTTCCCTCTGTCCATCCATTATCTTATATTTGAGTCTCCATTACATCATGTGTAAAATAAGCATAGTAACATTACCATGAGCAAAAGGCAGTCTTGAGAAGATAATTTTTATAAAGCACAGTACCTACTGCATCATACTATACCTAATAGTAGTCCTTATCATTAATATCTATAAGTGCCACATGGAAAGACAAAAATGGCCTTTTCACAGCCCCATCTGTGGGTAGAGTTAGACTGCATATGAAGGGAGCATCAATTTCTGAAGAAGGAATCTTGGAGTTTGGCAACCTGGATAGACAAGGGCTGGGGGAATCCCGATTTGCTTAGTTTGAACTATGAAGTATTAGGAGATTGTGAAAGACTGCTGGTGAGTGGATGCTAAGTTGACACCAACCACTTAGAAATGGGCCAGGAGTGACAGGACAGAGAAAAGAAACAGACAAAATTCCTATGAAATGAGCGGAGCTTCCAAGGTCCACAGATGAAGGTAATTATGGGAGGACAGGTAGAGAGGTCAGTCTGTTTAAAAGCCTTGTGCTCTGTGTTCATTTCCCCAGTACTCTTCCTCAGTACTGAACCAAGCTTTTGTCCAAGTTTCCTCCTGTTCCCCTGTGTTCAGGCCACATCCAGACAATGTTTAAAGGGAAGAAGCTAGCCTTGAACCTGGCACAGAGGAGCAGGCATGAGGGAAAGAGTTCTCATGCACATAGTCCACAGGAAAGCCCCTTTTCCTGTGACTCCCTGAGATAAAATGAGATAGGAAACTATATTTTCAGTCTTTATGGACCCTCAGTACTGGGTTTAGCATCTTTCCTGATGCAGACACAAAACCCAGACTTTATAGAAGCAAATATTGATAGATCTGACTTCTTAAAAGGCAAAAATGTTTGCATGATAAAATAGACTAAAACAAAAACTGACAAGTCAAAAAAAAAAAACAAACAAAAAACTGACAAGTCATAGGCTGGAATAAAATATTTGCAAACTATAACACACATAAGAGGAAGGAATGTCGATAATGCTTGAAGAGGTCATATAAATCAGCAATAAAAAGGCAAATCCAAATACAAAAGAAGTAAAGAAGTAAATGGTTAATTTCAGAAGAAATACAAATAGTAAATGTTTATCTTCAGTATAATGAAGGGGATGCTAGTTAAAACAAGATGTGGTGTTTTTTTTTTGCCCATTATATTGGCAAAAATTATTTTAAAAATCGATCTAATATTGGCAAAAGTAAAGGAAAATTGGCAGTTTCTTCTGACAGTGAGAATGTAAACTGGTGGAGTTCTTTAAAAGCAGTTTGCAGTATTTGTCACTATTTAAGGTACACTTACCCTTTGATATAAGAATTTCATTTAAAGATTCTAGATAATTTAAATATGTCCCTGTGTAGGCAAAAATACAAGAAATCAACTGCAACATTGTGACAAGAAGAAATTATGATTAATTTCTAACATACATTGAGAGGCAGCATATTTTAACAAACCTCATGAGGAAAAAGACTCACACAGCTAGCATGCAGTAGTGGCCTGAATTTAGTCATATGACTAAAGTATGGTGCTCCCATGACAACATGGGTTATCACAGAGCATTGGAAAGAATGCAGTAGATCTCCAGATATACACATGGGGAGAGCGCTAATTTATAATGTTAGCCAAGGGAGAAAATCAAGATACAAAACACTATGATTTGACATAATACCATACATATGGGGGAAAAAGACATGGGTCAATACAAATACATATGTATGAGAATGGGTGAAGACCACGAGTGATAATAGAGTGTGGAGAAGACTGTGAGAGTAATTTTTCAAGTTATGCTGTTTCTGGTTTGTTGAAACTTTACAAGAATGCGTTTGTATACGACATTGCTAGAGTTGTATTGATTTAAAATAAGATTGAACTCATTAAGAGATATGTCTTCTCGTTGATAATGGAAGACACCTGTCTTCAACTGGGGGTAGGCCCTACATAAAATTTGCATACACGATGGTTTTTTCTAGTTCATGTAAATGACCATCTGCAGGTGGTGCCTGGTAAATGTATCTTGCTGATCATCACTTTTTTTCTTTTTATGCAAGGTTTCAGTGTCCAGTAGTAGGGACAAAGCATGGTCAACGTACCAAGATCCAGAAAAATAGTCGTTGTGAAACTAACTTGGCCCCTGGTTCTTTTTGTTTTGCCTGTTATATTGTCATATAGAAAAAGAATCCATAACCATGGATTATTTTATTATTTTGCTCCAATGCACACACAGAGCAGCCTGGCTCACTTGGTGGGGGTCTGTGGTGGTATGATACCATGAATATACAGTAAAGGACTGACATCGTATTATTTGAACTATTATTATCATTTGTGAGGAAAAGGTATACTGGATCCACTAGTGTCTAGTCCTAGCTAAAGCCAAGTAAGAGTGACTCTAATACAAAATGAAAGATGAGACTCTTGGAACACTTACTGATTAAAATGCTACTTTGACAAAGTTAGAACTAAGTTGCCTAACCTTAGCCTTATCTCTGACATGCCCTGAGAGAGGTTCTTAAGATTCCTATACTTAGTGTCTATCAGATTGTAGCTTTTCAGTAGTGTCTTCCACTCCAATTGTTAAAATAAGTCTATCCATTCCTGATTTTTTTGGGAAAAAAGTAGTCTTCAAGAGCTGAAGTTTTAACGTTCTTTTTTTTTTTTTCTTTTGAAACTAGGTCTCGCTATTTTTGCCGGTGGAATCGCAGGCTCTCATTGCCCGGGGTACCACAGACTCAAGCAATCCCCAGCCTCAGCCTCCCAAGTAGCTGGGATTACAGGTGCGCGCCACCACACCCAGCTATATTTTTTTGGAACTGGGTCTCCCTATGAGCCCTACGTTCGAGTCGCGAGACTCGAACCGCGATTCCTGGCCCCAACCGCGGCTTCCTAGGCTGTCGTTTACTGGCATGCGCCACCATGCCAGGCGGGTTTTAATGTTCTTAAGCTAAATTTTCACAGAAAAAAAAAATCCCATCCACTTACAATTGTTACTGTGTGCTCCCGTTCTTAACAGCTCTTTATTTCAGTTTTATTGTGTGTACAAACTATTTGCCGTCTCATTTAATCATTTAACTTTATTTCCAATACAACTTTCAACTTTGCCAAGATTTCAAGTGCTTGGCACTTTCTGTGTACCTGCTAGCGTCCTTTCTGTTACCGACCGAGATTGTTTGGAGGATTGCCGCCCCCCACCCCGCCCCCAGTTAATAGACAATTGGTCCATTCCCGGGTCTTGATCATTAGGAACCTTCTTAACAGCCTTGCCATAAACATCTTCTTGCAGGCCTTTCACCCCCCTACCCTCCCCCTTGGATCATTTCCTTAGAAATGTACTTCCTTAAATGGGTTTATTGGGTCAAAGGGGCTCAAAGAGCAGTTTATAGTTCTGGCACATATTTTTCAGATTGCGCCCAGGGTGGATCTGGCCAATAGCACGCGCGAGAGGGCAGGAATGTGAAGGAGCAGACCCTGTATCTGCTGCCCCTCTTGAGCCCCGCGAGGCGAGGACGTCTCGTCAGCCCTGCAGATAGAAAGCATTTTTCTATCCCTCCCTTGTTCCCCGGACTTGTTCAGGGCCTGGCTGGGGCACGACTGTCAGGAACAGGCA